>JAWQRJ010002547.1:0-13335 GCA_033557515.1 Diorygopyx duplodentatus | reverse complement strand
GTATGATAGTTCTTTTTAGTTGTAGAAGTTTTGAACTATAGAGGTTAAAGAACAAAGTATGTGCTATAATATGTTTTTGCTTAGACAATTGCCAAAATATTCATAATATTTATATATAATATTTATTTATTATTTGAATTTACCCTTGTTGTTCTTATTGAAACAAGTACTATTGTTTTATTTATATTTATGTCTTCATCATAATCAGACTCCTTGAACTTGAATCCTTCCTCAGTCGTGTGCAAAATGAATAATGTGATTAAAGCGCATCTATGGACCAATTTTGACGTACAATCAGCATGCTTATCAAATCCCCACATCAATGGAAAGTCTATTCTAGATTCTAAAATTAATTCTTGAATCGGTAACATTTCGCAATAACACATCTCTATAATTGGAGATTAAGTAACAGTCTGTTATGTAGCAGATGTGAACAACAAGAAGAGACTATCGAAGACGTCTTTGTTACTGTCCAGCTATCTTACCAATTAGAGAGACCCTTTTGGGTGATAAATGGCCATCACTATAGTAGCCGACATCAGCAAGATCCTTCTAGGCACTGTCATCACCTTTTGGACAGACCAGGGTGGTTGGTGGTCTAAGATGTTGATTTCCTAGGGAGGATGTACGAGGGGTCCAATGGGGCCTAAGTGCTGTGTTTCCGTATCGAGGATCTGCGATATACAAACCAACCTGTTTAAAACCTAACTGTTTTTAAAACTCATTCACATGAGCGGCCCCAGCAAAAGGAATGCGCATCACCTTTCTCCCCAATCAATGAAATTCAAAAATGATATAACTGGACTTCAAATATCCTTGAACGGAACGCGTTGTTTCTACTAAACCAATTTTGACACAGAAAATAAATACTGATAACAGTTATTAACTCGAAATCTAGAAAATCATCAAGAAATCAAAGGATTTAAAAAAATAGCTAAACCTGACCAACACGGCCGAACGGTTTTCAAGGCATTGGCGTTCGGTTGCCTCCATAAAAAAAGTTTGATGGACAGGGTTTGTTGACTGTACAGTTATTTATATGCATTTGTGAAAGTTGCATGTGCTTCGAATTTTAAATTTACTGGTGGCATACAAACTAATTTATATTTAAATTAATATAGGATGGACTGATGAGTTCACTATCTTCATTTTTAAGCACATGCAGCAATGTTTGCTTGGTTGGCGTTGGAATTGCGGGCTGTACGCAGCTTGTAATGTACGGAAAATCATTTATACTCAGATTGTAAAAATCAGAAAATGTACAGCCGCAATGCGTAAAAAATATTATCTTAAGCTCCTAAACAACAAAACAAACCAACAACTTCACATACTCAAAGTTGACTATCCTAAAACAGTCGGTAACCAATAATGTATTAGAATGTACTTCACAAACGTTACAAAACAACAATAACGAATCCATCCTTATCCAGTCAAATCCCACGTCCACCCCACTTATCCTCAATACCATTGTCTCTCTTACCGTTAATGTTCAAGTTTAAAACAACGAGCAGAACTGATTGCGTTTTTAATGAAGGCTTTAAAATACCCAACTATAAAATACATCGGGAAGACCATAAATTTACAATAAGTTGCATTGTTGGACAGGAAAAATATTAATCACCAAATGAAGCCAAAAATTGTTAATATAAGTTAAATTGATTTACGGTTCAAAACATACAATTATCAACACATAAAAACACGTTAACAAACCCATATTGAAAGTAGATATAAAAAATAATAATAGTGATCAACCAACACTCTTGATAGGAGATCTCAACTGCAAAAAAGTATGCATGGGGATGCAGGATGACCAACTCAGCTGCAGTTAAACTACTTAATATGTCCGCAGATTACAATTTATATTTAAGTCCCTACTAAAACTGCTTATTATCCACACAGAAATGATTTCCTGTATGATATACTAGTCTGACATAATAGTCAATAAGAATTTCAATAAATTAATAAATATAAATAAGTTGAAAATTTTGTATTTTGGCCACTTTTCAGGGATTTTCGCCCACTATGCGGCGTTACGATATCCATAAAACTCCCAGCCATAAAATTTATACGTTGTTTCTTCATAAGAGGTTTTTTCGCGATAACTTTCTTAAAATGATAGATATGTTAGTACCAATGATAGTACTATACATATAAAACAGAGTTTTAGTCGGTCGAATTTTCACGCCATCAGAAAGCAATTACGCTAATTATATCACCCTGCACAACTTGTCTTTTTCCTAGTTTATTCTGCAAATTGGATGGGGGAAAATGGCAATTTCAACATTTTAACAATTACGTCGCCCAGAAAATTGTCTACTCTTTTTAAATCTGTAATAAGCAATGGTATTTAAGTTCTAGGTATCGCTTTAATGTTTTCGTCACCGAATTTTTACTCGATAGGTGTAGCAATTACTAACAACCTGAAATAATTCACTTCAGACAAATAGTGCATATTATGCCTATTAAATTGATTTGTGTTCGTAAATGTAGCTTCTTCCGAACACATCAAATTGGACAAAAACAAGAGATTTAACTTTATTTTTCGCAGTATTCAATTACAAAAGTTAACACGATTTAAGTGATCATTTCATACGATGGAGATGAAATTTAAATTTATGTAAAATATTTATTACAAAACCCACTCATGCCACTTTGAATTTTTTTTTGTTTATTTCTCTTTGCCGTAACTCATCCATCGTGAAGAAATCAGTTCTTCAGATGAAGAAATGTTATATGTGACTTCCGTGACTGATTTGGACAACACTCATTAAATATTTCTGCAACATGTCGGTAACTACCACGGCATTCACCCAAAATGAAGAACATGTGATAATGCTTCTTCAAATTCATTCATTTTACTCACTAGTTTCAAATACCTGTCAACTTCACTGCAGTTCACTGATTAAAGATGAACGGACAGTATTTCTACAACCGTAGATCTCGGGGGTTTCTATGAGTAACGGCCACTGCTCGAGGTGCCTGTCTAGATGCCGCTGATGAGACTGAATGCCTTGCTTATGGGCGGCACAAGTGGTCCAATCGGGCCTAGGTGCAACGTGAAAAAACGCTCGTGGCCCTGATTAATTACGAACTTAACCCTGAAGATCGAGCACTTTCCGACGTTGTGGAAGCACGCTCACATTCTGATGTTTTTGAAGCTTGGAAAGATTAAGAGGGAGAGAGAAAGTCTTTTACCAATATCTACTAGCTACACGAACGATTAATTGGCAATCGTTTCAAAGCTGATTTGGAGGATCTGAATGTGTTTCCAATTTGGACTTCGACGCGAATTTTCGACTAACTATCAACTTCAAAGGCTTGCAAAGTTGATAGAGGAAGGTTTTGAATATAAAAAATTCACTGCAGAACTGTTCTTAGACATTGCCCAAGCATTCGACCGCATTTTGATGCACGGACCACAGTATAAAATACTACGCCCTCACGTTCCAAACTATATCAAATCAGTTCTAATACTAACCTTCAATTCCAACTGATCCTCCGTTATAAAGTTCCATAATTCATTGTCTGAAAAGAAAACAATCCATACTGGAGTTTCGCAAGGCTGTGTCTTCTCTCCAACACTATATAACATCTTCATGAGCGATATTGCTGCGCCTCCAACATATTTATACCTAGCAATATTCGCAGACAATACTGCACTCTTATTCCGACACAATAACTTGGAAGAAGCCATAAATCTATTCCAGAAGGCTCAACCAAATAGTGAAACTGTTTAAACATTGGGATGTAGCAGTCAAACCAAACAAATGTGTAACAATTGCGTTGTTGCAAAAGTAATTTCGGTTTTCTCAAAAATTGTATTTGGAAAAGCCGAAATTACTTTTGGTTGTTGCAAAAGTAATTTCGGTTTTCTCGAATACAATTTTAGAGAAAATCGAATTTTCTTTTGCAACAACCCAATAAAATCTTTACACTTAAACAAATTCGCAACCCCACTGCACTTATAATTGACAACCAACCTATAACAGGAATCACCACTAATTAACCTGTAAAATATCTGGGTATTCATCTGGACACCCGCTTAACTTGGAAATATCACATTCTCCAAAAGATCAATCAAGGATATGGAAAGCTTGAGCAACTATACAGCTTATTAAATAGAAACTCAAAACTGCGAAATGAACCTGTGATCCTGATGTATAAAAGTGTCGTTTGGGGAAATTCGACCAAATCCCATTTACACAAAATCCAAGTTTAGAAAAAAATATTCTTCAATATAATTCATGAACCATCAAATGAATGTTACCTATTATTTTTGCAAAAAGAAATAGTTCTCTTTGGTTTGAATGGGCACTTGTTGAGTTTTCTAAAACTATATAATTACTACTAAATGTAGTACTGCTCATTAGTTACAATTTGCAGATTATTTGTTAATTAATTAAATGGGTGTTATCTGATACAGCCAAACATCATAACTAATCGACCTTTTGTAAGCAAGGACGATCTTTTATAATCTTTTATAGGCTGTTATTGAAATTTTTGTTTTTTATCATCTCCCAGTTTAAGCCACTTTCTATAGTCGATTAAAACAGACAAACAGTCGAAACAATTTTAGAAACCAACTTACATACAGTGGTAAGGATTTATTCATTTGATATGGAATTTCTCTCTTTGCTTACAAATGCATTAATACGCTTTTAAATCTTAATTGTTGTTATTGAGCTAATATTGAAAGCATATATTTATATTTAGATATTTTATATTTAGATGTTTAATCAACACATTCGCTACATCAATTAAGTCAAAGTAGCTAATGAGAAAATTATTCCAAAAGTTGTTAATTCCAAATGTGTTAATTAATTTATTTTGAAATTTTTTGTTCTGCATTTTGGGCAGTTCATTGTTTTATAACTAAGGAATTAAGTTTCCTACATGATAAATTGTGAGATATTTTACGAGGGAGGCATCCACTGTTTCTTTACTTATTTCGTTATTGTTTAGCGGCTTTTTAATATGGTTATACATAATTAAAAATACTTTTAAGCATTAATAAATATTTGCTACTATTTTTTTACTTTGAGTTCAATTTTTGCAGCAGGGAAACTTCGCCTTCTTGTTCTTTAAGCAGGAAAGAATATATCAACACGTCGTCATCGTACCATCATCCCACAATTGTCATAAGCAACGCGGATGAACAAATACCGGAAACTTCAAGATGCGCTTCAATGTCGTCAAGGAGACCTTCCGCTATATTAGCGGCTTTACGCAGACCGTCACAGAGCCTTGTGCTATCAGCAGCTCATGCTATTATGCATCAAAAAAATCACTTATTAACGTAAGTCAATGGAATGCGCTGTCCTAATGTGTAATTCGTTCAAAATGTTCTTTAATGGTCTTATATCATACTCTTACATTCTTCACATTATAACTGCACTTATACAACATAATATGCGTCGTTATGTACATCATTATGTAGGGTAAATAGAAGGTAAGATCAGAAAAGGTAAATGGTACAAAGGAAGTTAAAGTGACTATAAAGGAAGGGAGTGGAAGAAAATTAACCAAAAATTGTTGTACAGAGCACTTAAGGGATCAACAGAGAGTCGCCGAGAAGAACATATACCTCTTATGAAACATTGCATGGAGATAAGAATAATGCAGTAATCCTCATCGTAAATGGTTGAAAATATATGTATAACGACATAATATGGAAGATGTACAACTTTGAAGTATCTGTAAAAAAGCAGGGCAACAATTTTTAAAAGATATTTTTATTATAATTTAGGATTGTTTAATTTTAAGGCAATGTGTTATTTAATTTACTTCTATAAAAAATTCAGCATGACTTTTCTATAATCTTCGATTTTCTCTCCATTATAGGATGATGCAAAATACAAATGAAAAAGGAGCTTTAGAATCTTCAGCCGAAGGTGAAAAAAATTGGACGGCGGAACATAATCGTAAAATTGGAGAGTAGGTACCATAATAATTATATAGGACCAAGCGTCAAAAAAATCGATACCATTTTCTACAGTCTAGTATGTGAATATCTGATTTGAAAAATAAAATGCTTTCAAAAATTTTTTGAAACCACTTTAGTTTTCAAATCAAAAATTTTCAAAAAATTGTTGGCAACACAAGAATTGCAAAGTATATGTATAAAATATAATAATACTAGATTTTAGAAAGTAGTCACAGATTTCCGAACCCGACTTACTACTTACTAACTATTTTTTCTAAATGCAGTGATGCCTTGACGAACATTCTCTCTGCATTTTACGCAAAATTACTGGTGGTCTTGGGTATAGCGTTCCCGATAACAGAAATTATTTCTGTCGAAGTTCCACGGGGCTACTACAAGGGATTCTACATGTATCTATACACCGGAAGTATTGTCTTTATGGTATATATGTATACTACAGTCTACAGGAAGAAGGTTGTGCAATCGATATTTCCATCACATGGTAAGTACACATGTTAAAAACAAATATCATAGATTTTTTCAAAAATAGGCTCTTTAACTTCAGCACAATATTATTGGAGGATACCTAAATGATAGATAAAAATGTAATTGTTGAATTTGTTATTAGACTGCTTCGTGTAATATATCGATTGCCTGTTTTTTTTTACTAGATGACGACAAACAACAGAATCATGAGAGACGATCCCTGTACCACTGTATGCAGAATCCCCCGCAGCGAATTATCAGATATGGAAGCTTTTATCTACGTCTCGGAGCAATAGGCGAGTACATCTTGGAAAATTTGTTATTTATTTTAAAACACAAATTATGTTATGATTTTGGACGTTATTTTGAAATTTTAATAATGGCTTGCGAATTTTTTATTATTTTAAGTATTAGTAAGTATTAAATTTGTAGCACATGAAAGTTTCAAAATGATGTTTTCGTAAACAAATCGTAAACAAAAGAAAATTAATTCTAATTTTGCCTTTTTTAATTCTAATTTTGCTTTAACTTCGAAAAAACATTTCATGTGTATACTGTTTTCTGTACTATTAGTTTGTTCTTGTTTCTACATTGTTATTCAGTGCTGCTGTTCAATTTTCAGTGCTCTTCAATGCTTTACATAGGTAGTGACAACATAAAATATTAATACGTATATTAAAAACTTCTTTTTATTTATTTTGACAGCTTTTGGTATAGGAAGCATGGTCTTTAGTGGACTGGAATTTGGACATTACTTTGAATTGAGAGGGAGCACAAATTGTAATTCGAACATCCTGCGAGCTATAACTCCCGCTACAAGAATGATATTGACCATAATGCAGATTCAATTTATATTCCTCAGTGGCAAGGTAATTATTATCCGTTAATAATTTAATTGAACATTTTCTCTGTTCAATCTTATTTCACATTTTTTTAAGAAAATTGGTGTGCTATGAATTTTTTTCAGCACTCAAGATTTTATTTCCATTAAAAATACTTTAGCGTGAATCATCCATTTGTGTAATTACGTAAAAAAATTTAAATTATTAAATTTAAAAATTAAATTAAACCTTTTTTTAATTTAAATTCAGGCCTGTGGCTCTAAGAGAAACCAATCCTATTGAATATCCTATGTAATTTGTTTTTTAAATGGAATGCCCTATATAAACTCCTGGCTAAAGTTAACGCATCAGCAAAACTTCTCATTATTATTTGTAATTTTTCCAAGATTTAAATCATTAAACAGTTTATGTAGGTGGCCTACGATATCCTATGTCACTACTGATATCTTTTATTTGCAGGATATTAATACTGCAAAACACAAAATCATCTCCAGATTTGGCCTGATGCACATGATAGCAGCTAATTTGTGCGAGTGGTTATATGTTTTAATTGAAGAAACTGAACACGAAATTGCCCACTTAAAAGGTGCGTAATTAATGGCATGAGTATAAAATTTAAATCTTAGTTTGTTCTAATGCCTGCAATCGTAGAGCTCCACGAATATACAACAAATAACGTCACACAGTTTTATTGTAAAACAAAAGTGATGGGACCTTTGATGACCAACGCTAGTCCATTTCTCTTCCCATGCACTATCGAGTACAGCCTGATATGTGCTGTCATTTTATTTGAAATGTGGAAAAACGTAAAAGCCCAAAGAAAAGAAGAGAAGCCACGGGAAATAACAAAAAAGAATCGGGAATCTTCACACGATAAACTAATACAAATATTCAATTTTCGTAAGTCAATCTTTTACAAATGTCGTTTAGTACTTTACTAAAGTATTACACATGTTTCAATATACCAATAGAGTGTGACTTCCACAGATAACTTGACAGGAAATCAGAAAAAATCGGCATATCATTTTACACTGGACTGTTCAAAATCTCACAAAGGTTTATTCGCCGGAATCGTGGTTATAGTTACAACTATAATATCGCTGACTATGTTCTTTGTCTTACGAGGAGAAAAAGGAAGTGTTGAAGATGAGGCGTATTTCGAAACAAAGGCTCAGCTGGAAGTGAATATTGTAGAAATTGTGATCCACATAGTCAGCACTGGCGCTGTTATAGCAGCTATGATGAAGTTTAGGAATTTGAATTACGAAAGAAAATCATTGGGTAAGTTATTTTTTCAATAAATATCTGAAATGTTATCATAAATGAAGCATTTAGATAATATGTTTTTGTACCGTTTCATGTATCAACTGCACTATAAATATTAATGATAAGTTATTACTAAGATTGCTTTTTAAATACCGGTGTTATTATTCCCTTCCTTCACTCATCCGGGAAGCTGCCTCCTTTCCATATTCCGCTCAAGATCTTTGTCAAGCTTTCTATCACTTCCTCTATTCTATCTAATAGAATACTTATTTTTGCTTTCACACTACAGTAATAATAAATATAGGGTTAGCTAGCATAAAAAATAGTGTAAGAAGTATTAAATAGATGTTATGATAAAAACATTATTATGCAAATTGATTTAAATAAGTAATAAAATGATATTGTAGTGATTAAAACGTAAATGTATTGAATGTAGTTACATAATTTTTGTTTGGATTTTTCTTCTAATGTTCTTTTATTTTTCATTATTAGATCATTCATCAGGCATGGGTATGGACAATACTCTGCTGGTAGTTGCACAAACTGGAATGTTCATCTACTGCATGTTCTCCATTATTGGCAGTTACTTTACAATTAAAGAGAGCACCGCAGCAGCTCTTCTAGCGGAAATATTTTCGTTGGTACAAACTTGCTTCCAAACGCTATTCGTGCTAGATGGATGGTTCCGAAGATGCCGAACTTCGGAACAAACGCAGCGTAAGCCAGGACGTGAGCTGATAACATTTTTGATAGTAGCAAACATGGCCATGTGGGGAATTAATGCCCTGGAGAAAAATCGGGCAGAATTTAGAACTAGCCATTTGAAGTTTTACGCCGAATGGCCTTGGACTATCATCACGCATATTTCTATGCCACTGGCAATATTCTATAGGTTTCACTCGACAATATGCCTGTTTGAAATTTGGAAGTCGGCGTATAAAGTAAAACCGCAAATTAAAAATAATATATTCGAGTTTTTGTGATTCGAAGTAGTACATTTATATATATTTTTTTATTGCCAATGTATTAATGTGTACAACATTAATATTTTATTCACGAATATTATATGTATTATATTGTTATATAATGTATTAAATTTTGTAATTGTGTTGTTATACAATCACTTTTGTATATGCAAATATAAATGTATATTATCCATTTTTTGTTGTATTTACGTTGACCTTGTCCTCCTAATCATCCTTATTATAAAAATGAAACAGTAATGAATGCACTATGATACAGGAATTAATAAGAGACATGTAAAATCAGGGCAGCGACTGGCCAACAGAACAAATTAGAGACATATTTCGTGGATTTCTATTACTTTCAGGATAATTCTTTACTTTAAGGATTTTTGTAGGATAACAGTGCTGTTCATGAGCTAAATCTATAGCCGATTGTTTAGTTGAACATGATTTTGTGTGAGTTGGCTGAAGGGGGGTTCTCAGTACCTTTTTAAATTATATCAATTAGCCTTATTTTCGTTACCCACAATTGATATAATTTATTAATTTCGCTGTCGCCATTACTAACCGCTGAGAGAAGACAACTTCAAAATTGACGAAAAGTTGTTGGAATAGAAATATTTGTTAACGAATAATCACATCACCAACATTACACTCTACAACTTCCTTTGGATGGTACTGAAAATGTGTAAGAGTGTATGAATAAGGTTTATTACATTTTTGCGACGGTGCAAAAATTACTTCTTCCTCTATCAGACTATTGCAATTTTGTATCCATTATCTGTACGATTGTTGTATTATCAGTCAATTTCGGAAGCACTATTTCTCAATAAAATTGTATTGGCCTCTGGCCTCTAACGTGATAAACACAACGACTAGCTACTATTAAACTTCACAGTTTAATTTTTAGAGAAATGTGCGCATAATTACTTACCAGAATTAAGTTTCAGGGTAAAAGAGCGGAATAATATACGAGCCGGTTGGTACTTTGTTTTCAACAGTCACAAAAGCGACTAAGTGGCAACAAGGTAAACCCACTTTCACGTGCAAATTAGTGCCAACCTAAGATAAACTTACGACACTATTTATTTATACAAATTTCAATTGATTTATTGTTTTTAACATACAAAAATCAAACATAAATGTATCGCCAATATATCAAAATGAAATAGTAGTCTTCATTTATTTTCAATAATAGTTTGCATGCATATTGAAATCTCATTTGGTGATATTACGATATTACTTTGTAAAGGTACGTACCCTTGGACGTATCGTCGGCACTATGCCGTGGGTGACTACCGAGGTGAATTTCACCATATCTAAAAAATACTGTAGATACTAACATAAACAAATGCGATGATTTTTGGTCGCAAGAATGATATTCCTTTTGCAAAATTAAAACTTAACATCCAACTTAGCGGCCTGCCACTTAATTTTGTTAATTCTGCCCATAATCTTGGGCTGATTGTCAATACGGATCTCAGATTTCGGAAACATATAGGACAATGTGTTGGAAGGGTATTTTCAGTGTTAAAATAATTATTTTCATTTAGAGACGTTTTCAATGAAAATGCGAAACATATTCCATTCAGTGGTATTGTCTGCGACACGGTGTATGGTCCTTGCCTGAATAAATTTAATGCTTCTCGCATTCAGAGGGCTTAGAATTCTTGAATTCGATTTTTATTAAAAATTAAACGTCGCGATGGTGTTTCATACAGGCTTAAAAAAATTAAACTGATTAAACATGCAGAGTCGTCGTTCACTTCATGGCTTGCCTGTTTCATAAAATGATTCATTTCAAAACTCTTGCATACTTATCATACAATATATATGCATACAATAACATTACTTATAAATCTGCCGTACACAATCGTATACAACATTAACAAAAGATTTCCTCACTGCATTACTCCACCACTGCACCTTACATCACTTTTTGAAAAATATTTTTCTCATTAAACTTTTAAACTATATAATTCCATTCCGAATGATGCCAGAAGATCTTCGCTCCATATTTTAAACTGTGGGATGCGATCGGCTCTCTTGATGTGATCGGCTCTCCAGAGCTCGCATTGAAGTTGAAGGGGCGACAGAAGGAGTTTTATTTTATTTTAGCTCTGTTTATAATTGTTGACAGGTGAAACTTAAAAACAGAAAGCACACTTATTTTCCACTGTACTGTATTGTGAATTGCCCCTTTTGAAATACAGTGTACTGTAATCTGTTCTATCTAACCGCATTAACATGCATACATACTTCAAATGTAATTGTATTTCAATAAATGTATTATTATTAAGCGGTAGTTAGCGCTTTGTCTGGCTCACCGCATACATTAACCTTTCTTAACTCTCGAAATATCAACCTAAGTTTTGTCCGACGGGAAGCCCGCCGTCTTTCTATGACTATAAATGGAAACTCAACCCAACTTCGTATTCCTCGTTTCACCGAGTATTTTCTAGTCATCGGTGTCTATTCCATCTTTCGTTTTATTATACATATAGGTGTATGTTTAGATATGTGTAGGTTTATATCTGATCATTTTTTTTGTATTTAGCACATACTTTGTGTTAAATACAAAAAAAATAACGACTAATATCAATATACCCAGTTAAAAGAACAAGAGTGCGGTCTATGTGGGTTTTTATTTACAAATGCGCACGTTAAATAATAATAATAAATATGAATGTTATTGTGCACGCACTTTGTGAATGTTCTACGTTGAGCGAATTGTGAGTGGAATGTTTTAAAAACGAAAATTGTCGTTTCTCATCACGAATGTGTTTGTTGTTTAGGAAAAACGGATCAGATTAAAACATTGCAAACATTTCGAACATACAATGCGGCCTGTTTATTCTCGGCGCTTTTAAAATATTGAGAAAATTGCAAATATTTCAAAAACAGGAAAAATTGCTAATGAAAAATTATTACACCATTGGAACGCCTTTCCATAGGGTCGAAAGGTACACAAAATAAAGTTACTAGATCCTGATAACAACCTTTATTAGCGTAATTTACATACCACTTTGAAACAATAAAAGTGTGTAAAATCCAATAATCCAATAACTAATTTGAAATTCGCTTTCTTCAGGTGATAGCTATGACATTCTTCTTGTGCACATAAAAACTCTTTAATTTACTATTTATTATATTTTCACATAGATACTTACTCTGCCCCTCTTTCCCAAAATTCACTCATTTGTTTTCGTTTTATGTAATAAAGGTAGGTAGTACAAATAAAATTTATTTCCATATTTTTAACTTTTATTCAAAATCCTTATCCCGTATCAATAGAAATAAAAATCACTTCCTTCTCTATTAATAAGTATCGTATGGTCTGTGCCCATAAGTATTGTACCAGTAAGTCCATTTGTCCAAATAAAATTTATCCGGATTAGTGTCTTGATTGTGATTTACAAATTCGTGTCCGATATCAAGATAAGAATACTTATTCTTGTCGGTGCTTGGGGGCCACGTAACGTTTAATTCCTTATCTGGTGTTGGATTTCTAAAAATAAAATGTTTATTTTAACATAAATGATACAGAATGTGCCTCATTGGCGGTCAATGACTGAACCACAAGATGGCGTTGGTCAAAGCACTTGATGATTGATTCGTTGCGTTCTAGTTGCTGACAGCGGAACTTGTTAGAATCTTGTGTTCTAGTTACTGACAGCGGAACAATAGTTACTACTATACCCTGTTTTTATAAAATTTGTCCATAACTTTATAAAATCGGCAGAAAATTTCAAGTTTTCTTCCCCTTTTAAATTATTGGTGTAGAACAAATACTGTAGTTCTTCTGCGTGGCCAACACCTTAAACCATTGCTTGTTAGTAAATATGTATAGAAA
>JAWQRJ010002546.1:0-13337 GCA_033557515.1 Diorygopyx duplodentatus | reverse complement strand
TTTCTCAATTACATATTTAATTTTATTTTTTGTACATCCTGTACTAATAGTTATCAAAATGTTATAAAAAATCTATTAAGGTAGGTCTTTTTCAACAAGGAAACCGACCCAAATTAAATAATAAAGGCTTCCTTATAGGAAAAATTGATAATTATTTTAGGGCCTGCAAACGTCATTTTTAACATAAATTGAATAAGTCAAAAACGCTTAGATTTAGGTATAAAACAGACATAATACACGAAATCTGTCTAGAATCTTGTGCAGAATCAAAAAATGTAATAAAATACAGGATGTTCCATTTAAAATAAGCAAGTTGGCACCTACTTCCGGTATAACCGGAGGTGCCGCCATCTTGAAAATATTTCAGCCATATGGCCCCCATCGATATACGTATGTTGCCAAATTTTCAGATTTCTCCTAACTATAGTTTTTCCATAATCGATCGCAGCGGTTCCCGGTGGGACACCTGTATATGAGTACGGTGAAAGATCTCCTTGCAGACAACTCCAACAAGCGGACATCTCTCTTAAATGGACAAATTTCCTGAGCCCAAATTCCTTTCTATAATCTATAGGAAATACGTTCTGATAAACAGACGCTCCTATGACCGGATTCGGATACTCATTTCCTCCCAATACACATACGTGTAACTCTAATAACCGGCCAAACACAAAGTGTGTAAGAATTCATTCAGTTGGTCCCCGTTTTATATGCATTTTCCTAGTCAACAAAGCTTCATTGCTTGCAATCGAACGAATACGGGTTTCGTTAGGTGGCTGTATTGATTAAAATGGCTTCGATAAAAAGGTTACCTGACTTTGAAAGAAAAAATGGAAGTGGTGAATGTTTTAGATAGAGACAGAGTTATCAGTTCGCATGCTAACAGTACGGTTTAATATAGGAAAAACACAAGCTGCAGAAATAGCGAAAAATAAAGAATATGTGAATCCAAAAAACTTTTTTGAAACGTGAAGGTGCTAATATAGACAACATGTGCTTCGAATGGTTTGCAAGAGCTAGAAGTCAAAACATTCATATATCAGGACCATTACTGAAGGCGAAGGCTAAACAAATAGCGGAACAATTGGGTTATAACAGTTTCAGTGTGCTTGGTGGATGGGTCCAAAAGTGGCGTAAAAGGTACAACATTATTTTTAAATGCATATCAGGTGAAACTGCTCTTGTAAACTGGCTCGAGGGGCCCGCCAGGAGGCTGCTGATGGAAGTGGGATGCCTTGCAACTGAAGGGGCAGCACAATGGGCCCATTGGGGTCTCAGTGCAGCGGGAAATACCGCACCCCTCACTTCCTGATCCAAAACAGGACGGAGTAAAGTTACTTCCACAACCATAAAGAATTGTTTCGGCAAAGCTGGATTCATAAAAACGGATGGCGGTGCAACAGAATTTGATCCTGAAAATGATATTCCCTTGGCAACACTATCTGAATTGCTTAAATTAGTAGGTATAATAGGTGAACAAACTTTAGAAAAATTTATAAGCGTGGATATAAATGTACAAACGGAAGACGACGACGTTAGTAGTTTGAACTTTGGAACTGAAGGGGGCACTGATGCAACTGATAAAAGTGAATCAGAAGACGAAAAGGAAGTGATGATTCAAGATTCTGATAAGATAAACTCTTATGATGAAGCTTTACAACTCATTGGTAGTTTGAAGCAGTTTGCAAAAAATGATTTTATGAAATTCCAACACATAAAAAATCTAGAGTCATTTTCGAAAACTGCTTCTTGCAACAAAAAAAGCAAGGCTACACCAATCGAGTATTTTATATTTTATTCAATTGACTAGTGAGTAGTTTACATTATTTTATTTAAAATAATAACTATTATGTACATATTTATGTATGTAGTTCAAGGATATATTGAATAAAAAAATTAAAACAAACTCTGTACTCTCACTGTACTCGAAAACTCAAGGAACTCCTCACGTCGCATTTCACAAGAGTTTTATGGTTGTCCAGGGAATCGCATCGTGAAGTTCAAATTGAAAAGTCAAAGCTATTTTCACAATTATTTTTGCTAAATGACTTCTTTCCCAAGACCAGGCCATGTTAAACAATACATTTACATAAAAATTAGAATTTTTTTAATATACTAAACCAAAAATCATTTTTCAACATTAATATGTATATTAATTATAAATAAACATGTAAGAATTGCTCTCATTTCTTAGATGTCGGAAAAATGAAAATGATCATCTGGAGTTGCTTACAGAAAATTTAAAATAAAAAAAAAAAGTTTTAAAAGTAAACAGATGTACTTCTGACATATCCAAATTTTGAAATCGATCAATCAATTAGGCAATGGAATTCAAAACATCACAAGTAGAAGAATCAGTGCAAGCTCAGAAGGATTCACATTGTCGGTCTCGCACTTCGTCTCTGAACAACGTACTAATCCTGGTTTGTGGACGGTTGAGATTAATCATAAAATAAGAATGACCCTTATAGAAATTTTAATGGCACCATTCAAATCCTAAGTTTAGTATATCCTAAAGATACCAACAGCCGAGGGTTTTCTAATTTGTATTTTAGTAGAGCGCTAGAAAATTACGAAAAAAATCATGTTGCAAAATTTTTCAAAAATTGACCACACTAAAGCCCGGTTGCATAAAGCGTTGTTAAGTTCATGGTCAACTTAACAATGAGCTTAGCCAATCAGGTGAATTTTAGCCAACATTTTGAATTTTTTTCAGATTTGAATCTCCAATCAGATTGCTTAACAATGTTGTTAACTTGTTGACACTTTATGCAACCAGATCTGAGTAATTTAAATGTTTTTTTTTAATTTATATGCTCTGTTGTGATATGGTACAATATTTTGTCAAGGGGTAATATAGTTAGTAAAGTATTACAGAAAACTGATGCCCTCATTCAAAATGGTATAGAGCTATTACTAAATTTAAAAGAATATGTAGAAAAATACAAATCTGATGATGAATTTCAAAACGCAAAAGAATTGGCAGAAGAAATACAATGTGGCACTACATTTCCTCGTGCATTACTAATTCGACAACGTAAAAAAGAAAAGATTATTCGATTACGAAAATACAGATGAATTTCAGAATCCTGGAACAATTTTTAAAATTAATTTCTTTTTTGAGGTCTTGGATGCCACTTTAAGCTCTTTAAATGACAGATTTGAACAGCTAAAAACGCATAATGACAATTTTAGGTGTCTTTATGATATCCCTAGCTTATCAAGCATTTTCAAAGAGACATGAAAAAAATATTGTTTTTTTATTTTGATTCTCTAATAGTCGTAGAGCTCGTGACACCTTTTTCGTTAAGTGTTTTGATATTCACTTTGAAATTTTGCACGGTGGTACCTTTAGGATAGATAAATAGGGAATCGAATGTTTGCCTGATTTTTCTTTGTACAGGAGGTACTGTGCATAGAGCAAATTTGCAAAAAAATATGTGCCAAAAAAAGTGAACATCTGATTGAAGAAATGTTTATAACTTTGGTTTAGTCCCGCTGAAATTGACAAACGTTTTCTCGTTCGAACGTTTTAATAAGACGTTTAATTAATTACAACGGTTTGATTTTTATGACGAAAGTTAAGTGGCACTGTTTGAACAAACAACAAAGTTTAGTATTTTTCTATAAAATTTTAAATGGAACGGTATAATTATCATTGCCTATTTCAATACAGAAGGACTAAATAATGGAGAAAATGGTGAAAACAGCGCATCAATATCTTTTTCTTAACCGGAGATATAGACAAGAGAGCGTTTGTATTAATCTGTTCATATTAATTAGAATCAGGAATGTTCATAATCCAAGTTGGCATTGAAAACAAAAGAAAAAACAGAAAGTCAAACAAGTATTTAATAAATTATGTAGATTATTTTCCGCTCTTTTACGTAATATGTTTTTTCTTAGGAGCAGAAGATCAGGCTCTAACTTTTTGAGTAGAAAATACGGCCGCCTCAAATTCGGCCATAGAAATACCACGGGCTGCATTTCTGGTTCTATTGATTATATCTTCTCTCGTCATTGGCCCAGTTTGGTAAAATAAATCTTTTAACCTCCCCCATAAATAAAAATCCATTCAAGAAAGGTTTGGTGACCTAGCTGGCCATGGAAATAAACCTTCCCCTCTCAATTCACCTGTTGGGATTATGAGTATTATCAATACTCCCTCACATTTCTGAAGAAATTGGTGGGGCTTCCGTCATGCTTTAAAAACATTTCCATCCTGGATCTGCAGGAAACATCTTCCAAGAGGAGCGGCAATTATTTAAAATTTGTATTTAAATTTTTATTTAAATATGCGGCACTATTGAGGTTTCCGTTAAATATATAAGGCCTAATTATTTCGCCCTCGATTAGGCCACACCAGGCATTAGATATGCTCCACCGGCCCTGGAGTTGCATATCTTGCAGCCATTTGTCCATTTAAAATTTTAAAGAAAAATACTAAAGTTTGATGTTTGTTCAAACAGCGCCACTTATATTTTGTCACAAAAATCAAACCGTTATAATTAATTAATCGTCTTATTAAAAGATAAAAGACCTTTCTAACGAGACCATGTTTGTCAGTTTTGGCAGAACCAAACCGATGTTATAAGAATTTCTTCAGACAGATATTCTACCCTCATTCTACCCACCCCTAATTCATGGTTTAGAACAAAGAGTCTTAAATCAAAATTATGCTGAATTTCCGCAAGATTTCAATGCACGTATTTTTCGTCGGCCTTAAATTGTCATAATTTAGGGGGAAAAACTATTATTCTAGTTGATCGTAACAATTACGCCAACTAGCAGCAAACAGAGAAGCTTAAAAATAATTTCCAGGGATTTCTCATGGCCACAATTATTATGCGGATTTTTTTTCCAAAATTGTAGGACAAACTCTCTTCAGGACAGTAGGGCATCTTCAGAACTAACTGATGAGTTAGTTCTGAAGATGCCGTCAGCAATGAACGGCAAACGTTAGAGAGTTTCTTCAACGACGTGACGACCACCGGAAAGTCAAGAAGAAAATGACAAACTGTATGTCTTTTCGAAGCTACATCCTATTTTATTGCATTCTTAATCATTTTTTTATAAGCTCAACATTAAAGAAAGATGATCTAGTGACTACTAACTAGTAACTTTGAAAATATAAACGTGTTTTCATAGTGTAGAAGACAAAAATATTGCAACCAATAATACTGTATGAAATAAATCACTTCTGTCTACAGTGAGAGATAATCTAAAACATTTTTTGCAGACAAATACGTCAACAATTTATAGAAAATTGTAAAACATCGCACTTTCATGTCAGTGAGTTATACTGTTTCTCAAAGTTTTAGATTCATTCTAAATAATTAATGTATAAATTATATATGTAAAGCAGATAATACAACTGTTCTGTTTTCTTGGACACAGCACTGGATGCCTATATTATTTTCTCAATAGAAATCGCATAACAAGGGATACATACCACATCTCCGTTAGGCTGCTGCAGGGCAAGTTCAAATATGTCCGTAGAGTGGCTGAATATTTCCCCTACTTCCACAAAAACGCTTTCCACGCTCTTTGTTGGCGACAGCTGTATGATATGGGTGGACTTTTGGTTGCTGGCACCAGTTGTATCAGTCACGGTGGCCTGTATGGTGCCGTCATCAGCAAGACAGACCATCTCCTGTAAAAATAACAGATATTGGCAATGATACAAAACATTATCGATACAATAATACCATGCACCAAAATTTTACTTAAGAACTAAATATTTTCCAAGCAACTTTTGAGATTTCTCAAAGATACCCACCCGGTAAAAATACCCGGTACTAGGAATTATTTTTAGTACTATTCCAGATCAAAATCATTCTTTTTATCTTAATTTTTCTGTTACTTCAATAATGATTCCCATACATACTTTTACTTCTAATATTCGATTAAATTCGACTAGGTTTTTGCCAATACCCAGTTGGGCAGAGAAAGCCTTAAAATAAAAGTAATATTTCAAATCCAATGTTTTCTTGGCACTCTTCAAATATACCAAAATAATAAACACCAATAATGTTACGTAATTAATAGTGTTACGTAATTATAATAATAACAACTTGGAGACATTATGAGCCTGCAATATGTCTCAATCAACAATAACAAACACTGGCAGAAAGATAAGATAATCTTTACAAATTTGAATCACACACATTCATCCAATGAATGAATGTACCTAATAGAACTAAAATAGTTCTATTACGTAATAGCTTTAAAGGATTTAACATCACTTGATGGGTTTACAATTGCACTTAACAAGACATAATCCCCATGGAAATCGAAAATACTTGCATATAAAACAAATTGAATGAACAACTTCAATTGTTCATGTAAATTACTCAAACTAACCAATTAACATATGGAGGTACTATACTAACAGTGTAAATAGATGGTAGTTCTTACAGTAACTTACAGCATGCGAAAAACAGTAGTTGCTAAGAGAGTGATGCTTTGCTGATGTTCTTTTAAGTCAAAATTTTAGAAAACTTTTACAATGGTACCAAAACAAACAAAAATATCAAAGTAATATAACACTGAAAAGGTAATGCTAATGCTATGTAGTAGAGCATAAGATTTACAGCTACAATGGCGACTTTATACACCAAAATTCATGAATGAACTTAAGCAGTTCCAATAATCGAAAATAACAACCTACGCTAAAGCTTTGTCATAACCAAAGATCTGGTACATAACCAAAGATAACCAAAGACCCAGTCACAATATGAGTTAACATTCCTAAGCTTATAATGCAGATGCAAAGAATTGTTGATCCAACTGTATCTGTCTACTTTCGGATTTGATGTACCTGTTGGAATAATAGTTAATTGATTTTAGTTAATTTTTACATCACAGACTGCCATTGGAATATGGTAACTAACGAGGTTTTTTTTGTATAAAAATAGCCAACTTTTTGTAAACCAACCAAACTTCAAAGTGTAAAACTGGTAAATGTCCAAGAATGCATATGATAGGGAAGCACTCTAAAATCAGTTTTACTGCAGACTAAATACATGATAATCTCTTCTGCGCTTATGGCTTACTAAACCCATTAAAAAATAATAAGGCATTCTTAAATTTGGGAAAATTGTTTGCATTCCTATGAAATCTTAATAAATATACACTGATAATAAACAAAATACAATATTTTAGTACAAATGTGTAAAATAGGCAATTTCAAGTGATTTTTTAGCAAGTTATTTATTATTCCATTAAATATGTTGAACAACTGTAACTTCTAAAATCAAAGTTAGGTAATACAAATCAAATTCAATTTGTTATATGCAGTCAAAATACTCTAACAAATGTAACTGTTTGTTTGCTGCTGTTTATTTTAGATTTTATTCAATTGACTAGTGAGTAGTTGCATTATTTTCATGACATATTTTTTATATTTCAAATTTAACATTTATTTAAAATAATAACTATTACGTACATATTTATGTATGTAGTTCGTCAAGGATATTTTGAATAAAAAATAAACCAAGTTTTCGTTCATTTACAATGTTTCCCATTTTTTTATGTGAGATTTCTTATAGGCGGACACCTCCCACAACCATACAAAAAAGTTGGTCCCGTTGCTGTCCGCTTATGAGAGCTTTCACTGTATCACCATTTTATGTATTGTACCAACCAAACTCAGAGAAGACTTTTTAATTGTGGTTGATGTGAATTAATATGAAAAAAACTAGTATAGCTGCACTGTCGAAAGTCTGATTTTTCTAATTAATTTTTCAAAGTCAAAGAAAACACACCTTCTTTACCAATGTAGGTGATACTATAAAATATCCCTTCCAAGTGTTTATTTATTATTGCAGCTTAAATGCTGCATAAGCTACTTACTTGTCAAAGGATTGATTGAAAAGGTAAAGGTCACCAGTGATTTCATGGTAGACAAGATACTAACAAAGTTTGCAAAAATTATTTCGGGTGAGAAGAATTTATAGTGATTGTTTGTTTTTGAAAGACAAAAAGTTAAACATCACAAGGTGGTAGAAACGGAAGTCTTATTCATTTAAACACTAACAGTACTAGTCAAACTCCAAATATAATTCCACTAAAGTCTAAAATAAAATAACTTTCAAGATAAAAAATGGTATTGCTAAACTTAGAGATACTTTTATATATTGCTTATAGCTTGGAGTAAAAGAGCTCCTTTAATTAAAAGAGGTTGGTGAATATGACTTTAGTTTTTGTGTTTCACTTAATGTAGTTTAATCTTTCTTTTAACACTGGATTTTTCCAATAACTGCTTGTTTTCAACCACAAGTTGTTCGGTTTAATAAAAAAACAGCGCATTTTTAAAAACATAGTTATTTAACATATTATTTTAACATATATCACCTTTTAATTATATTCCTTTAAATTTTCGGGGAACTCAGGGATTGATAATTCGAAGTTAGTACAATATGTTGCAATAAGTGTTAAACCATTAATATTTTATAGAATTACAACGATTGTATAATTGTAGATTTCTTTCTACATTAATAAACAGCTAAGGTTATTAAATATGCATGGTATAATAATACAGTAAATATGCATGTTAACATAAATAACAATATTTTGTTACATTCAAAATTCATTCTATTTATTTAGCTCTACTTTTCGTGTAAACTTCGTGAACTGTATTAAAATACTTCTAACACACGTTATAGGAAAGCTTGTCATTTCCAAAGAGAAATTTTTGTATATGAATGTGTAACCCTAATTTATTTTTGTCATCAAACATGTAAAAAAAATTTATTTGTATTATTAATAGTCAGCAGTTGCGGGTTAAATATACCGTTGGCTACTAAAAAATTTTTTCCAACGTTTCACATTGAAGCCTAATAAAAATGACAATATGCTGAGCGTTTACTATAAGATTCAAACAACTGAAATTGGACAGTTGTGTGTAGAGATGTTGGCTCCGCTCCAAAAATCTAAATTTAACAGGACATGTGTTCGAAAAACTTAAATAATTTGCCTAACTAAAATTGTTCGCTTCCGGAAGCTAACCTAAATTAAGTACTCACCGTATCAGTTAGAACACAAATCTTCAAAGGCTGTATTAAACCGAAAATCCAAAAAAACAACCTGCAAGAAGAAACGACAGTTTGCGGTTACAAAAATAGCCGTGAATGCGGAACGCGACATCGTACGCGTCCGGCGTCGGTACTGATCGCGATTTATGGAAAACTCGACCGATTTTTACCTAAATTAATTAAAAAAATGTTCGTGTTTGACACTGCGATCGTGCACAGAAATTTGTTTACGTCACTGTACCCCTCGGCCTACGAAAACTATTCGCTCTGCTGCGACAAAAGTTACGCCGCAATGGTCTAAACTACCCTCGGCACTTATTTTCTTGGCTTTTAGTAAATAAACATACACACCGTAAATGCCTTACCCGGAGAATTATGACATGTGCTAAAATTTTCTCAACGCCATTTTCTACTGCTTCTCTGATTCGCCGCATATGACAAAAGGCACCACCTTCCCGCCAACACGGAATTCCAACCTTTTGAAAATTCAAATATTACCGCAATAAAATATTTTCGAACTTACACGAAAATGGAATGTTTTATATAATTAAATAATTAAAGTACCACGTCTGACCGTGAATCATTGAGAAATAGTTTAAGACTTTAAATTTCTTTATCATGTGAATCAGATTACGTTATCATAAATCAACAACACTTTCTGAATAAATAATAATATAAGGAGAAATATACCTAAACAATAACACTAAAACATAGTAATATTCCAATAATTGTGAAGATTGGTTCATCGCAATTTGTGAAATATTTTTGTTTGCATAATGTTATTTATATTGAATAAAATCTGGTGTACGGGTACATTCAAAAGATGTTCGTTGACAGTTCCATCTGGCAGGCAAATAGCCAATTTCAGTTTATTCAAAAAGCTTGTCGTGTGCACATGTGTGTGAATTTAACGGTTATCGGTAAGTTACTTATTTTACACTTAATATTAGTCCGTCC
This sequence comes from Diorygopyx duplodentatus, assembly GCA_033557515.1. Classification (NCBI taxonomy): domain Eukaryota; kingdom Metazoa; phylum Arthropoda; class Insecta; order Coleoptera; family Scarabaeidae; genus Diorygopyx; species Diorygopyx duplodentatus. The sequence goes on along the minus strand of JAWQRJ010002546.1, from coordinate 3,345 downwards.
ACATGAAGAATTATTCTAGTTGACAATGAATGTCATGGAAGAAGGCTTAAACAATGCCAAAGATCAAGTGTTCAAGATTTTGGACGAGAATGCCTTTGAATTTCAAAAAATACTCGATTACCTTGATCAGGTAAAAGCAGAATTTGCCAATTTTGAAAGGACGGGTAATTTTTATGATAACCAGAGCACTACCAGCATAAAAAGCGAACGTATTACAAACGTAATCCCCAACGATGACGTTTGTAAAGAAAATGTTAACACAACTAACAAACTCCAACCAATTCGTCGCACTACCAGAGCTGCGGTCCTTGAAGATGCTCAAAACGTCGTTAATATTGGAAAATCTCAAACGGTAAACCTGGAAACCGTTTCCGAGGAAACTACACAGAATGACCTAACCAAAATGCGACCGCCTCAAGAACCTATGCGTAAAGGCAGAACGAGAACCGCAACTCTTTCAAAAATAAAAGAGGAACATCCTTCTACAATAGAACGTGACTCCGATATTTATATTCATCCAACGCACATTAGTGTAATCAATTTAAGTGATTCCGAAGATGAAACAAAAGAAAATTCCGTTAGAAGCACACGCACGAAAACTCGAGCAACAGCCAAACCAAGTGACGGAGAAAGTGAAGAAGTAACGAGAACTTCTAAGAAAAAGGGTGCAGGTAATAAGAAGCATAAAAATGTGCCAAAAGTTAAAGAGGAACGTTGTTCTGATGAAATTGATGCCGAACCCGAGACGGAAATGAAACCTATAAGGTCCACTCGTACCAAAACTCGAGCTATGGCTGCAAAACAACTCACCAGTCAATCATCAGAGGAAAATAAAAAAGACGATGATCTGGTTCAGAAAACAGGCACAACAAACGATGACGAAAAAACTGATAATTCGAGTGGTAACACCAAAAGATCACATTGTTTGTCACCAATGCATAATGCGAGTAAACGTCAGAAGTCAACAGAATCCACTAAATATACTGGCAGCGACGAAACATTTGTTAAAAGCCCACAGAAAAATAAAAAACCAAATCCCATCGATACAACTATTGTTGTGAGTAAAGCAGCTGATACCACCGTAGTTTTGAACCGACCAACTCTTGCAAACGAAACTGTGACAATACCGAAAGGCCAAAGGATAGTTACTACTCCGTTGAATAAACAAGTTAATGTGAGCGATTTAATAACCGACGATGAAGACGACAGAATCCATAGCAAAAATAAAAATAAGAAACCCGCAAAACCAATTTTCAGCGCGTTCGAAAATACTCCCGTTAAGAAGCGTGTCGAGGCTTTTGAAAAACTAGATGCTCAAATGGCAGGCAACGATCTTGCGAAACAAACCAAAAAAACAAATCTCAAGCAAGCCAAGGATGAACAAGACAAGAGAAAGAACGATGCCACCATCTCGAAATCGTTAAGGAATAAACTGAAGACAAATACTGCTACGCCGGTAAAGAGCATCCCATCGCTGTTCTCATCAAAGGCCCAAAGTGCCTCAAAGCACACAAGGACCGACCTAAAGGGGCTCATACTACCGCCGAAATCTGCAAGTGCTTTGAAGGCCTGCCAGCAAGAGTTTATCGAAAGGGAACAAAAGAGAATGCAGAAGGAACTGGAGGTTGCTCTGAAGAAAGAAGCTCTGCTACAAGCCAAGAAGGATGAAAGCAAACGCAAGCGTGAGGAGAAACTGCTAAAGGTACAACAGCAGAGAGAAGCGTTGTCAAAAGCGAGACTAGAGGAAGCCGAAAAATTGCAAAGCAAAAAGTACAAACAGATACTCACCGAAAAGATGCCCAAAGGTGTTCAGGCTGAACCCAAACCTCAAGAAGGGAACAACGAATATGTTCCGCATGCGAAGAAAATCCATCAAAAGCCAGTATTCCTAAATGTGTCGGCACCACTTTTGCCAGTTGACGACTGCTACGATAGCGATGACGAAAGAAGGGACCCCTCCCGTCTCAAGCGATCTGAATGGACAAGGAGACACAGAATGCATCCCATGTTGAATAACATCTCTTATGCAGGTTACGAAATTAGCAACACCTGGTTCATGAGTAAAGCCACAACTCCAGACTTGGAAGTGCTCTTTGGACACGTGAATCCTAAGAAGTTGAAGAGGACATCCAGTGCCATTTGGAACAAGTCACCCAGGTTTACGATCATGCCAATTCCCAATGAAGAAGATGAAGAAGACTTATAATTAAATTGATAATTGCTAACATTAATAGTTTTTTAATTCGTATAACTAGTGCGTAAATTGTTTATTTTAATAGTTTTTATAAATACTAAAGATTTAATATTATAATATTTTTACAATTGCTTAAAATAAAATTTTGCTTCTATAATGCTGTTAGTTATTAAATCCTTTAGTGAATCAGTTCCAGGAATTATCTGTGCGATTAGTTGGTAAGAGAAAAGAGAAGAAAAAAGTTGGTAAGCATAGGTATTTATGATTGTCTTATTTTCTGATCTAGAACTCTGATAAACAACCCAATTTAATCGAGGTTTATTATTATTTATTTTGTTACTAAGAGTTATTCTCTTACAAAAATTATTCTGTATTATAAATAATTATGCAGACCTGTACAAATTGGCTCATTGAAAAAAATAATTTTTAATGTTATTATCTATATGGATGGGTTCCTCTGCAAGAGTTCTTCTACAACTCTTGTAGAGGAACCTATCCATATAGAGCTGATCGATGAAAAAATACAAACCCAACGCATCCGAACCGAACCAAATCAGATCCAAACCTACCCTGAACTAAGAAGTAAGCCTAACCAAATTTTATCCAAAAAAAAACCAAATTCAATCTGAACCGAATTCAATGGAGACCAAACCGAACCAAATTCAATACAATTTAATCCGTACCGAACCCAACCAAATCCAGCTAGCGCCCAAAGACTGCGCCACCCTGCATCTGGACGTCCTCACCAGGAAAACGTGTCCTCGTTTAAAGTATTTTGTCGTGTTTGCAAGAGAGATGGCTGTCCGGATTTGGCCGTCCAGTGGGGCGCCGTAGGGGAAGTCGGGTTGGTAGCCGAGATGCAGGCGAACCACAAGGAGCTGGTGATCGGGGGAACGTTGCAGCAGAGAGTTCCGAATTGTCTGCAGGTGCGCGATAGGATGTTGAAGCAAGACGAACCCACTGTTTCTAGCGTATGGTGGTCACTGAGAAGAAGAGCGGATTCGGAAGTAGCAACATTTTGGATGCGGCGCTAAATATTATTGGTGAGAAAAGCTTTTATATGCCTGCTTCTTCTTTATCTCTGCTTCCACATTCATTTTCCTTCTTCCATTTCTTTCATTATGTTCTGCTCTCTACTCCTTTTTTCCTAC
>JAWQRJ010002545.1:0-13338 GCA_033557515.1 Diorygopyx duplodentatus | reverse complement strand
GGAAAAATGTGTAGACCGGGGGGGAGATTATGTTGAATAATTATTACTTTATTTCATAATTTTAGTTTTTTTAATTTTTCTTGTTTATTTTTCTGTATTATTGTTTTTAATATTATTTTGCTTGTTTGACGTATTTAACATCGTCGAAGTAACCACTGTAAAACTTTATTATTAGAGCTTTTGTTGTTACTAAATGTCCTTTTTTCAAAATATTTAAATTGCTGGCCTTAAATTTATGGTTTTTATATCTTTATTAGTAGTTTTAAACGATCCAAAAAATACTTCAAAGAATGACAATTTGTCGAAAAATGAATATAAAAAAAAAGTTTTGCTATTGGCAACCACATCGCTTTACACACTGTATGATTAGACGAATTTTTGCTTTCTACAACACCTTCCTACCTTTTAGTGCCTTTTAGTCACGTTTCGTTATTTTGTTCTAAATAATCAACTATGAATTTATTTCGACTGCTTCAATTTGTAATTAAACATTGTTTTGCGAAAAGGTTCAAATCCATCCGAAACATTCGCCCCGTCCGATGCAAACAACTGCACAGTCACCCTATTTCGACTGTTTTGATTCGTCATTAAACTTCAAAAATTGCTTGATGCTCGATTTTAAAACACTCAAATAAGATATAAGCAGCCAATTTTGGAATCGATTTCTTTATGCTATCTGCCGTTGAGCATCGTTAGCAGCATCTTCCTTACGATGGCATAAACAACGGCCTCGGAGGAGAACTCTTCGACACATAATTGTAACAGCTAGAACGGTTAAGGTCACTACACATCGGCTGCGTAGACGTATCGGTGCGAGCGATTTTTTTAAATTTCACCCCACCAACGCAGGCTGAGCGTCGTGAGCATAAATGAAATTCGCATTACCATAATTCTGTGTATAATTAAACGGTTAAAGGTTAGAAATCCATTCAATGCATTCGGTTCATCCGATGCCCCCAAATGTGCGGTTACCTTGAGTTGAGGCAGGCTTTTTTTCGATTATTTCGGTTTACATTAAACATAAAAAATTACCGATTTTCAAACGCTTAAAAATGATATAAATGATTTTGCTGAAAGTTAAGACCTATACATATAAATCGATTTTACGCACAAAGGATTTTTCCCTTTATGAAGATTTAACTTCAGTATAAAATTAGTATAATCTAAATAAATATAAACAATATTATCATTTATGTTATCTTTCAATAATAACTAAGTGGATTACGCCACATGTAGAGCAGAAAGTTTACACAAGTCTACACAAAAAGTTTGTTTATAATCAAAGCGACAAATCCAGATAAAACTAATACCCGAATATTAACTGCGATTTGTCGTGTCATATCTATTTTTATAAATTACATTTTGAGGCCTTGCCTAGAAAACATTTATTAGAAGCTATTTCTTATTTATGACACCCAATTGTATGCTAACTTAGGCGATGTAACACCTCGATGAGTTCCAAATTTAGAAGTTCCACATTCTTTGTGGTTCTGAGGATCGTATTTTAGGAGTTAATTAGTGGACTAAAAATTAGAGGGCTGCGTGAATAACGTGTTTAATTTTCGCAGTTAGCAGTAAAATTTTGTAAACCCACTATAAAGCAACGTGTCCATTAATTCAGCAATTATGCATTGAAAATTTTACATGGTGCGAAATTATGGCGAAACTGCTAATTAATTTAAAAGATGCATAAGTGCAATTATAAACGTTGATTGTTGCATGTTTTAATGTATGTTTAACAAGATTGTTTTACCTAACTTAAATATGTATTTAGTCACTCTCCGCCACATAAGATAATGGAATTTGTTTATGTTAATTAGAAATTAACAATGGTAATAGTTAAAAGATAAACAAACAAATACCGTACATCCTTCCACTACTAAAGTGATTTCGTCTTACATCATGAGTGGATATTATTGAAGAAAAAATACTAAAGACATTAATAATAAAAACTAAACATTAATAATAGTTTTTTAGTAAAGTATAAAGCACTGATTTTTTGATCGTGCGTATTTTACTATTTTAAGAATTACTAACTGTAAACATATTCTCGAAGTTCATAAATAAATGCCGTTTTACTAGCTATAATTTTACGTCAGTATTTAAGTACTTTAAGTAGTTTCGCGTGTTTAATGTGCCCAGTTATGACTTTGTAATAAAAGATCAAAAATATCTGTTTTGGAAACCAAACGCCAAACAGTATAACTGGTGAATGTATCCTAAATTCACATATTACGCTATATACAGCTTGTATGAAGTGTCATTATGTTAAAAGTAATTTGTGTCATTATCATAAATAATCTAAATTTACTACGCCAAATTATTCATTTTAATCGATTTCGGTACGTTGTAAATTTATTTTTTCCAAATATTTTTCTTTTGGACTTTGTTATTATTAATTAATAGTCGTTAAATATTTTTTAATTTTTGTTTCTAGTACCTTTTTACCTACGCGGACATAGGTTTTCAAACGTAAAATGTTGCAACGAGTGAGACTGGATTAATTATAATTTATTGTATTCTTGCCCTAATTAGATTTACAATACTGGGCCTAAATCTTAATAACAGTACTCGGTATTCAACATTTTTAATAATGGTTTATTATAACCGGTATTAACTATCAAAATAGTATGTACTAAATATCAAAAAAGTATGTATTTATTGACGTTGATCATTTATCGCTAGACATTTTTAATCACAAAACTGAACCATGCTACTAAGTCCATATGGATTTGTTTCTGCAATGGCACATTTCAATCATACTCGGAACCCACTTGATGACTAAGTGCTTCGTCTCCCCAAAAAGGGTTCCTACATTAAAAATTACTAAAACCTCCTCGACCAATAACAAAAGTAACTGTGCTGATCAATCATACGAGATGCCGAGGGGTGCAGCCCTATCTCTAAGCCACCCCATGACTTGCTCCGATCAAAATGCTGGGCACATGTTATTACGCGCCCTTAGTTTATTATAGGCCCGTTAATTTTGGCACCAAGGTCCCGAAGCGGGTGCTTATCGCACGTTACTGGCTGTATATTAAAGTGAGCGGCCGAAAAATGACTTTGCAGTCAATGAATTTGCATATAAATCAATTTCCAGATGGTGTTTGAGAATTCTAAGACTTTGAGGGGTCCTATTTCATATTTCGATGAGTCAATGGTGATCGTATGATTTTCGTTTTTGAATTTTAAAAGTTTTAGAGAAGTTTTGTCCAATGATCATATGAAATATCGATATGATAAAATCGATCAGATCGAATATATTTTTTTAATTGAATAAATTATTAGCGTTAGTCTCTGAATTATTAGATAGTTTATCACGTTTTGATGTTTAGTTCTAAATACGTACTGAAACAACAGGAAACATCACTTGAAATCTACGAGACTGTTTGAATATCGCTCAGAATAATAAAAACTATTGGAATTGTAAATCAATTTTATTTTAGAATTAATTTAAAGACCGTCGATATTTAATTTATTTTTCGATCGTAAAGTAATGCGATCAAAAAAATTGAGTTTCTTTGGAGATTCTACATGGAGTTTTTCTCAATAGTATGATACTTACGTGCTACTAAAGTTTTTGCAAAATGGTAACCCTATATATTTTTTATTTACAGGTAGCCTCGTAAATAAAACTCCTATAGATAAAGGAAAAAGCAGGCATTCGAAATTTATCATCGATAAATTTGGTACTCTTAACACAAATTATTTAATATTAATGATAATAATCTTTACTGATAGTACAATAGATAGGGCAATATTAATAAATTAATATAGTACAAGTGGACGATGTTTCATACTAATTAAAATTATTATCAAAAAAATAGTCTGCTACTAGGAGAAATTATTGATTTAACTGTATGTGTAGGTATTTATTACTGTTCAAGTAATAATTATCTAAATATAGCCTTTATTGATACTACAAAGAAAGAAGACGTTAGTAAGTTTTAGACTTGGCTAACACACAAAAATTTACTCAAATGGCAATAACAGGCGAAATAACCAGTAAACGTAGCCTTTATTGACAGTAGCACGAAGTTGATATTAGTCAATTATTACAGTTAATACAATGATAATCAGTGCGAAATAGAGATTAACAGGAAATTTTAGCGAACACATGTCAATCGAATAAGTACATATTTTTATGTCTTTAAAAAGCTTTGTGGTCTATTTATGAAACACTCTACGATGCAGATAATATCCTGCTAATCATCTGTTAATTATAGTCAGGAATGATTACGAAAAAATCATGAAAATTTGTGTACCTATTATGCAAATATTGCTAAACTAAAACTGCAAGTGTAGACTAGAAAATTGTACCTCACAAAGCAGGTAGGACGAGGTGAAAATAGTGTTCTTAACTTTGTTTTCAGAGTAAATTTGTGATTAGTTGCCAACAATTGGCAATTTTTATGTGCGCATGTCTAATCAGAGATAGTTGGTCAGATATAGTTTGTGATTTATACTCTGGAAACGCTATAAAATGTACTCAATAGATGGCGCGATTTAATACTGATGGAGCAATAAGGAGTAAGCAAAAGTTAATATATATTACAGTATTTATAACAATAATACAATTATCAATTATAACAAGTACACTAATGCGCTTGCGCTGACTTGAAATCCGAAAGAATCCACGAATTGTTCTGCCAGTTCGCAAATTACTTCGTACGACAGTTATCACACTGTGGACCTTAAAGGAAAGAAAACTAAGCAGAGTCTAATTCAGTTTATTGAGCTGACATTGGGAAACGACGTAAGGGGAAGGGCATAGAAGATGGACTGTTGATAATAATTGTTTTATATTATTTGAAATTAGAATCGTTAATTCGTTATTTCCTTAAACCATTTTGCCTGCAATATTTCTAGTAATATTATGAAAATATGGTACATAGATGGATAACAGAAAATTTAAATTTGTGTAGTATAAAATTTTATTTTGTTTACTTAACGAAATATAATAAATCTATTCAAATTTAAGTGATATCAATGTCCAGAAAACGGAATCAGGTTATCATAATACATTCTTTTAGAATTTAGCTTACATATGTTTTTAAAATATAATTAATACGGATATTTATGTAATATTCTGCAATCGCACTTATTAATTGCAACCTATAGTTTTCAATACTTATTTGACTTTGAACATGTTCCTCAAGTTCTAAAAAAAGCTTGTTTATTTACAAAAATAAACACTTCAGAATGGTCTGACTAAAATATAGTATGGAAAATTTCTTGTTAAGCATTTTGCCCCCACTTTCTTTTAAAGATTGTTTCAGGATGACGTCTGCCGTCATACAAATTTTGATGACATCCTCTGACGGATTAACTAATCCCCCTTTGTCACGTAATACAATTAACTGAGCTGCATACGTATTAAAGTCAACGAGAATATTCAGACATCTTCACACTTCAAAACAGTTTCTTGATCACGAAACCACTTATATATGTTACAATTTGTTTTGAAAATTCGGAATTTTTAGGTGTATGTGCAATTATGTAATCTTTTTCATCATCTAACAAAAATTTGTGTTCCATCTAAAAAACAAGTACATAAGTTAGTACACATAAGAAATTCTGCTAATGTAAGCTTTTATCTGTAACGCCTTTATGTGCAATTTTTTTTAGTAAATATACTTTTTTGTTGTTGACCGGCGAACTGACAGTAAGGGATATGTTGGGACATACTTAAGTTCTTCCACATTCTTATAGAATTGCACTATCAACATCAGATTTTGTTAAATTTTATAGACAAAAGTCAAATCACAATTCCAAATTATTGCGAGGCATTAGGAGTAACTGAAGCCAATATCCAAGATAATGCTCTGTTTGATGTCATTTAATGGAACATTTTAATTGAATAATACTGATGCATTCCACAGTACTGTAACTATAAATAAATAAAAAATTAAATATTTACAAAAGTAAATTTCTTGTCCTGGATGTGAAAAGTAACCAAACGCCACCCAGCGCAAGGACTTAACAGTGACCAAATTAAAGCACCCTGCCGTGCGTTCGAAACATTTTATCACTGGGAAGTATTTAGATTAGGACTCTAGGTAAATTGTAAATCGAGTAGCAGAAACTTGTTAAAATTAGAAATATGTAACAATATTTATATTTAGATAATTATAATTATCTTATTATTAACTAAAGTAGTCCAGAAGGTTTCAAAACGCATTATACTAATTCTAGCTAAATATCGTTAGCTATTTGTTTATTTATCTGTAACAGTTGCAAAGATCCGTACATTTGACTGTAACCACAAATTCTCAGGTGCCATAACAAGTTGTTGTTTCCATCTGAATCTTATGATTTCTGCTTTACGTGATACCATTCTGATTGGAATAGTTGAGCAATTCTAAGCTAGATTTTTGAAAATAAAATTTCGTTCAAATGAGGTCTGCCCTTAATATAGTTCCCAAAATAAGTTAGGTGAAAACAAAAGACTAATGCCCGGTTGCACAAAACATTCCGTAAAGTTAATCGGAGATCAACGAGCCGTTAGCCAATCAGATTGAAGACTGAATTTGAATTCTCTAATCTGATTGGCTAACGGCTCGTTGATCTCATATTAACTTTACGGAGATGTTTTGTGCAACCGGGCATTAAACTTTTTCTTCAACGTAAGTTTTGTTTCTTTGATCTTTTCTTATGAATACAACGCTAACAAGCGACAAGGCGGGAACCTTGCGAACGCAACAAGAGCCTTGGTCTTGAAGTCGCGAAGACCGACAGGTATTTGTTTCGACTTTATCGTTTGTTTTGAGTTTAGAGTTGCCCAACCGAGATGCACGCACAGATCGGTTCGGCGGGTTTGTTGAACTTTTACCGTTCCTCCACTTCTTCGGCTTATTATTTTTTACTTCGTTTTGCGCTCTCGTTCGACCCGTTTCTCGTGGCGTTGAAAATTTATCGTCCGGTTCGCTAAAATCGTCTTCCGGTTCCGAACGGGTTCGAACTTGCCGATTGCCGTTTCTGAACACGTGTGCAGGTTTCGGTATCGCACAGCAGATGTTTTCGGGAGAGACGGACGGGTGGGATTTGTTTACCTGAACGCTGGGATCGCAAGTAAACGAACAGGTAAATAATGCGGGGTTGGCAGAAAAAAATAGGTGTATTTGGAGGAGGCTTTGTGTGATTTTCCTTGGGATCCTTAAATCTATGAGTCATTTTGGTGTAAGGGTACAAAACAAATAGGGAACTATATTCCCAACCTACGAGAACTGAAATAAGCAACAACTGTACTTGGGATAGTTTTAGAATTAAACACTTTAAATATTTTATCGTGAAAAATGGAAGATGACTTCATGGAAGAAATAATTCAGGCTTTTTGGACGCGAATGTGACCGGCAGTAGAAGGAAATAATCATTTCTGTCATTAACTATATAATTCTCCCGGAATCTAATTAAAAACCTTATTATTTTACCAAATTTCCATTTTATTTTGTTGATGGTTTTAAATTTTTCTGGGCTACTTTTTACATCGGTAAACTTCTAGCAACCATACTAATAAAATGTAAATATTATATAATTAAATGTATCTTAATTTTAAATTAGTTTATTGGGTTAATGACATTAGAAACAATTTTTGGAGTAACAAAAAAAAACATTAAAAATTAGAAAGTGTAATATTTAGATGGAAAAGGTAACAAATACAATAGTTAAACATTGAATTTGAAAAACGTTATTCAAAATAAATCTCGATTTCATTGTCTATTTATCTTGATAATTTATCTTGATGGTTGTAGGCACCTCACCACAATTGTAGTATCTTTTCCAACCTACAACCAAAGTTTTGGTTAGGCTGGTTGTCAGAGACAATTTATAATGCAGTAAATTAAAAATATGCTGATAAAACAAAAATATTAAATTAAGTTTATTACTATTGTAAACAAAAAAAATTTGCTTTTTTGCTCTTTGCTTTTAATTCTGTTTGGAACTTTTTCTATAGTTTTGCTTGCGAGAGATCTAATATGTTTTCGAGAAACAACATCCCTAAAAGGAAATGTTCTAAGTAAACATTTTTGAAATATGACCAGATGGCAAAAATGTAAGGATTTCATTACGATTCCGGGAAACATAAATGTTAAATTTCAGATGCAATACATTTTTTATCGATAGATTTCATCTGAAACTACCCATTTTTGCAGGATACCTATTTACATCGTTTTGACATCTTTAGGATCATTCCGGGAGACCAAAATATATTTCAATTTCAACAAAAAAAAATTTGGTAAATATGTGATCATAGTAACAACTTTTTTTCAACAAATATTCAGTAGGTTTAGTATTCCTTTGAAAACGCAATTAGAAAACAACGGAACATTTTTAATCTTATTGGTATACAGCCAAACCCAACATTTAAGAACTGATTCGATTAGATCAGGTGTTATTAGTTATTGAACATTGCTATTAGTTATTGCCTTGTATGAAACCTGCAAAAAGTGCAAAACTTTTAATTATTATTTATTAATTAAAGGTGTGAATGCAGCACTAAGCGAACGTAATGTGATTCCGGTGCATTAACACCATCATTTTATTCTATATCATCCATCGAATATAATTAACGCTGTGGTCATTGCCGTGAAATCAGCTACAGCAATTTCCATCTCTTCTAGGGCAAAAAACGCAGTTAACGCAACTTTGTTTCGTAGTATAACTGCATGGTGCAGGTTTTTTCAAAGATAACCATGATCAAACTCCAAACTCCTCATAGGAATGCTCCAAACTTTATACTTGGCTGCTCTTAAATAATTTTGCCACCTGCCCGTCCTTCTATACACGTTTATTCCTCCCTTTTCCATCTTCATTCTTTTGTCAGGGATTTTATAACCTGATGACACATTAGTAGCCCGGACCCCTACGGATTCTGTAGCCGTGACCGATAGACCGTAAGGACCTCCACATGTTGATTTTTATTTTTTTCTCTTCTGTTACAGTGGTGGTACAGGTGGACGGAGAACCAGTTAGAGTGGAACTATGCGACACAGCTGGAGAGGTGAGTTTATATAATTTACGTTGGCAACAGTGCCGGCCCCGGCAAACTCTATAAGGTGCCCGCGTTTTCACCTCCGTATTTATAAACGAAAACTTCGGTACTCCTTATTACGCCATGATTTCGTGATATGAAATAAAACAACTTGTATTATCTCAGGAACAAATTTTAGTTGTCAAAAAATACCTTTCATAGTGATTGAGGAAATAAGTAAGATATGAAGATACTGAAGACGTTGTATATCATAGGAGGTTTATGTAATTTGCATAGCAATTAGCATAATCACAAACCAATTCCTTGATTTTTTACTTCGCTTACTACTTTTTTACTTCCGCATTTGTTGCAAAAAAATGAAAATGATACCGATTGATGTGTGGAAGATATGACGTCATCCGATATTTTTTAACGGAACACCAGGTATATTATTGATGTTTTTAAATAACGGGAAAGTGTAAGAATATTTAATGTAATATTCTATATCTAAATTCTATTCTTCTGTGGTTTAGAAACCTGATGTTATAAAATGCAATTCAACTCAATCTACGATGAAACATGAACTTTCCTATTTCTCTCTTTGAATGATATGTTGTAGTTTATGAACAACTGCTATAAACAATGACTAGAAACTTTCTGATCTAGAAGCAGTATATATTAATTTTACAACGCAATTTAAAATGAAAATCATGGCCATACATAAAATATTGCACTTAAGTTTCCCCGTCTTACTGTGATGGCAAGTTCGTATAAGTAAGAATATTATTATCTATTTAACTCTAGTATTTCTAGACAGAAGAACAAAAGTAGAAATGTTACCTTGAATGTTACCTTCATTTTTCTTTATCAGGATGATTTTATTAAAATTTTATATATTTAGCAATTAAAAACAATTCCTTCCTAAAATAGTGATTCATATAGATTTTTTATTCGATTACAATTCCCAATGAGATATTTTGGTTTCACAATAAAATAACTCTGTATAAAGTAGTTATGTATTAAAAAGGTTTATTCAAATTGCCCAAACTTATCTTCCTTAGTCTTAACGAACTTAGCGTTCAATCGACGCAGGAAATTTTCATTCTGGTTTTAATTACGTTTCAGGCAGCAGGTGGTGTAGTTCCAGGCCAAAATTACCCCTATGCGTCCTAATTACGTCCAATTAAGTACCTTCGGAAGGGTTATACGTGTCTAACGGTATTCATCCACCCCCCTAGATGGTATTTTAAATTCATTTTCTAGCTATATAAAGGGGAACTGGGCAATTAATTATTTCGCAATTTCCGAGTGTTTATTGCTCATCAATTTGTGGATCTGCGTATTTGTTTTATTTTTATCATTTTGAACATCTATATTGACAGTATTGCTCATATATTTGTGTAGAAAGCAATAGGTGCGTATTTCTAATTATGATTTACCTGTTTTTTTTTTTGAGAATTAAATCACAATGCGATGTGTCATACGTTTAGTTGGGGGACTTGCGTGTTTCCCATTTACTAGTTTTTTTAGAGTGTTTAACTGCAATTAGTCATTGGCGATAAAAAAATTATGGCGTGTTTGCGTAAGGCCGCGTGTTTTCGAAGACAGTGGCGACCTCTACTTGAACTAAATATTTGCTTTGTCTCCTTGGAACTTAACTTTCCAACAACTGTTTTAAAATAAGCCACACTGTACTTACTTCTTTCTATACTCAGACTAATTGCACTGGATTTCTTACGCGAACGTATCATGAGTGATATTATTTTAAACATGAAAAAAAGATAGTTTGTATTGGTTTACACAACAAAGTATGATACGGTATTTCGTATATTGTCGTTGCTCTCGCTCAACAATGAAAAATGTTTTTTTTAAGTATTAATTGAAGGATGATACATTTTTTTAGGTAAAATGTATATAAAACAATCAGACAGGTAAAATGGGATACAAATCATACTGATTTACAAACAATAAATTACAAGCAGCAACAAAGAAACCATTCATGATCATTGCTATGAATGGTTTGTCGAACATGTCTAAAAAATTCATTAATTTCCGAGAATGTACGCGGAGAATTCTGTGATAATTATCGCTACATTCCTCCTGTAATTTTAGAGAAGTCGCTAAATGGCACGATCTGATACGAATGTACTTACGAAAAATATTTTTTTGTTCGAGTGGTGACTTTTGACACAACATTGAATGTGTTAGTTGAATTAAGATATCGCAAATATTTATAAATAAGAAATAACATTACATACTTATGACATTTAATTGAAAACTATAAATGGTTGAAGTAGTCTATATTCATTTTTAGATTGGGATAGTTTTCAAAATTTGATGTTAATCTGAATTAATACCATTTAAAAAAAATCCTTAGAACGTTAACCAAAATTCAAGAAAGTTGAACTGAAAGCAAATAGCAGCAGATCTTTATTCAAATGTTTCTTTCTTATTGACATGCAGGTTGTTCAATTTGCAAAATCATTTTTGATGTTTTGCAATAGCCCAAAATCTAGTGGCGGTGTCTTTTTGAAAATCCGTGATTTCTCATAGAGGCCACTGATGGAAAGACCTTTTACTGATAAATAATCGCCTAACTTTCAAGTAGGATTGCGAGCTATCCTTTATTTCAAAGAACAGACCCCTTTAAACTATTACTTATTTTCGTCTTTGAAGCAGTCCAAAAGAGCGTGAAATATTGTTCTTTATGCCCCCACACAACATGAGATTTATTGGTATTTCTTTCAAAATCTGTTAAAATACGTGCAATCTGATCAGTTTTTTAAAACTCTTATATGTTTTATTTTTCGCACATTGTTATTTAACAGGCTGTCTGCAGCAGACCAAAGTTTGATCCTTCTAGTAGCCTACGGGCTGCAATCCTGCTCTGTAGCAGCAACATGTTAAAATATACGAAGTTAATTATTTGGTCTTAGTTAGGGTTATAGTACCTGGTAGACCGAGTATGGAGTGAGCTAGCGTTCGGTCTATCAGTGGTTCATGTAGTTCACTGGTCGCGCCATCGTGCGGTCAACGATCAAACTATCATCATAGCCGCGTCCACCAATATCCATATCTATACTGTGTCAATAGATGCCGTGCCCGCCAATAGATTCCACCAGGGTGGTGTATAGTCGTTTTTCCACAATTATATTCATTTGCGAAGTTATTTGAGACTTGCAACCAATTATTATAGAACGAGATCTGAAAATTCATATACACATTCAAGAAGTTAGTACAAGATAAGATTTCATTATGGTCGAATAGGGTTATAATAGTTATATCTCAAATCTAACAAAGCACGTAATTAAAAGCACATCTTGTGAACTAAGATGTAAACTAAGATAAGCTATCTAAAAGTGATAGTTCGACAAAAACTGGCATTTTTTAAATTATTTTACGGATTATTGTAGTAGGTACTACATTTAGGAAAGTGTAGATTACTAAACGAATTTCATACAAGCGCTATGAATATGCAACCAAATTGATTGGCCTCAAAAATCAAAAAATAAATATATAAACTTGTTAGAACACTTTCAATGAGTTGAATAAAATAGCATCTCAGTGTACTTGGTTGCAAAGCAACATTTATACAAACGGAATTTTACCGTATACGCAATATAAATGAACTTAAAAAATACAAACCATTGTATTTGCAGAAGTGAGCTGTATAATGAATGACAAGCTCCCTTCGTTCTGTTGTTGACCCATAATGAAAAGGAGAGATTCGTAGAAGAATTCACTATTGGTTTGGTATGAAAATTTGATTTCCATGAGTACCTTTTGAATAAACTTAATTATTAATATTGTTAAAAAGACTCTGCTTTTGTGTATAAAAACAATACCTATCTGTAATTGATTGGTTTTTATTACTTATTCTTACCTAAAGGTATAAGAGAAGTATTACGTTCGGTCAACATTTTTGATGGCGAGATTTTACTATCTTGTTGAATTAAGCCATTCTAAGACTAATGGTACCATTTTTACCTTCTACTTTCATTCATTTTCAACACTTCTCCTATTTCTATTCATAGGAATTTTCTCTCTGCTAGAAATATGTTTATACATGCAGTGTCCCATTTCTTTTCGACGCTATTCAACACCTTATATATTATTACATTTTTAAATTTGTGGTTGATTTTATTAACATATATCACATATTTTTAACATATAAACATATATTTAGCTATATCTTTGGCTAAAGTTATTGGATAAGTTACTTGACTTTTTTTGAAAAAAATACATGTGGAAAAAATGGTACAAATAAATAATATTTAAACAATAACATTGAAAAATTGGAAAATGTATCTAAATATTAATCTGTAAACCGGCGGGAAATTAAAAATTGTATTAATATTGCATATACC
>JAWQRJ010002544.1:0-13340 GCA_033557515.1 Diorygopyx duplodentatus | reverse complement strand
TGTCCCATCTTTTGTGTATGGGGCAGGAGGGCAGAAGAAAAAAGTAATGCCAGACAATTGGAGTACGGTACTACGCTCCAATTGTCTGTCATTACTTTTTGCTTCCACATTATCTCCATTAAATTTCCTATCCGCCGTATTTTGACATTATCGCTGTTACGTTGTTCTCCCCTGCACTTTTATTATTCTTTAGGCGTTTGATAATTTGTTGTACCCTCGGCGGTCGTAGGCATTTCTAGAGTCATGCTTTCTTCTGAACTTTCTTCTTCATCGTCCGATTCGTTAGACTCCTGCTCAGTTCCCTCATCGACTACATCCAACATTTCTTGATAGTATTATACCCACATACCTGCCCATTCTTTTGTTCCTCCGTTCTTTGTTCGTAAGATACTGTGTTCCACCAGTTTTTGTGTTTTTAGTTGCTTTAGTTTCTTCGTAAAAAATTCCTAATTTCTTTGTTTTCATAGTGATCCTCAATTATATGAGATTTCTCTTCTAAATGTTTCCTGCTTGCCTTTCTACAGATTCGCTTTGCTTCTCCCCTTGCCTCCGCGAACTCCCTTCTCTTCTTTCGAAAGATATTTTCAACATTCTCAGGTGTGCCTCGTTTCTGCGCCCAACCCAACTTCTTACACGCCTCTTTGAACTATTCGCCTTTCTGAGTTTTCTCTGATGTTCCTAGTATCTGCATCGCTACCTGCCTCATTGCCGTTTCTACTTAGGCCCACTGCTTCTCCACATCATCCAGTTGGAGGATTGTTTCTAATTTCGATGACATTTCCTCTTTGAGGTACTCCAAGATCATCTCATCCTTCAACAGAGTATTATATTTCTTTCTTTTAGCTACTTTATCCTCTTCTTAGCTTTGAAGTTTTCCAGGTGGGAGCTATCCATGTCTCTTTGTGGACGTCCTTATCGTCGAAGGAGGTGCTCATAATCTTCCTTTCTGCAGAACGAAAGGAAGATTATGAGTACCTCCTTCGCAAATTCTATCAATCGTTTATCATTACTCGCCTCGTGTTTACTTTTCTCTCCTGCCACTTTCTTATCATTTTCTTATCTCCCTTTGCGTACGCAAAGGTAGGGAGATAAGAAAAAGGCCACCTACTAGCTAACGTCTTACCATCGTGCTTCTCCATTGTTTTGTATATTTCTTCATAGAATATGTTTTTAGGTTTTTATTTCTACTTCCTTCTCCCTCGTCGGGCCATGTACATTAACTAAATTTATTTTCCTGTATTTTTCTCTGATTCTCAGTCTGCAGTTTCTATCCGAAACTCTCTTAAAATCCACCATCCCTTTTTAAGCTTCCCATTAACGATAAACCCCACACCTAGACTCTTATCATCTCCACCGCTGTTGAAGAATATATGATCATCTATGTTTATTATCATTTTGCCCCTTTGCCTTGTTTCTTGTAGGGTTAACACGTCTAGTCATTACCTTCACCAGATGCTTTGGTGCTGCTTCCCTGAAGATACTTCGTACGTTCCATTTCTCTATTCTGATCACCTTTCTTTCTATTGCTGTGGTTGTCGTTTTGCCCTTCGTTTCTCAATAATGGTTAACGTTAATTATTTATTCAAGATCTTTTTACCTGTAACGGCCATAAAATGTATTTCTGACAAAAAATCTAAAGGGAACGTATCGCAAAAAGAACCTGCAAAAAACTTGGTTTCTCGGCAACCATTAATCTGAGAAATTTTACATCAAAAGTAATGGTAAATCATAAAATTTTGTTCCAAAATAATAAAATAGTTCTAGAGATACGAACGAAAATCCACATTCCCATTGGGTGCAATTTCTGGAGCCCACCCTGAAGACCACCCAACCCATTTAAAGGTCTTTACGTTCCTAGGAAGTATTTCTAGGCATATGTTTATTGGTATTTTTTGTTAGTTTTACGACCTTTTTGACCTTTGGTTAAGTCAAAAAGTTAATGTTATTTGTTATTTGGGAAAATTGATGTCTACGAATACCTCTACTAAAGGATAACCATCTGTCATATAAAAGTAGCTTGTAGAGAGCACCGTTTTAGCGAACAGTGTTCCCGAATTATTTAAATTTTTATAAAAATAGCCATCAGCAGAGTTAGTAGAATTAATATTTGAATGTGCTATCTTGCAAATGTGGTGAAATAGAAAGAAAAAGGTTTAAACTTCTTTTATTTATTTTATTTATTTAATGTACTAAGATATCGGTTTCAGTCCGATATTGGATTAGTATTGGGAGTGTACAAAGGATCGTTTTTAATTAATTGTTTGGATATAATTTTATTTATGATGTTCTTATTGAAGCCATTATTTCCAGCAAGATTAAATATATGTTTTACTTCTTTTTCTCCTGTTTCTGGAGTTAAAGTGTATTTAAAAACACGGTGTACAAAGGAACCGAAAACACCTGTCTTGTGAGATAAAGGATGTGATGAGTCATAGGGAATTACTGTATTAGTAGAGTTAGTATTGATAAATCATGTGTAAGTTTGACAGATTTTGGTACCTGATTAACTAAGACAATCTCCTAATCAATTACACTTCTACAAATCTTTATAAATACAGAGTGTTTATTACATAATAGCGAAGTTGTCGGTTTTTAGCTACTGGTTAGATAAAATTTAAATGATCTGTTTTCAATATTTATTTTTCTTTTGTGTTACTAATGCATTAAAGATACGTAAGAAAGTACATACTTAGGCCCGGATTCATAAAGCATAGTTAAGTTCATGATCAAAAATGGCGGAGTTAACAATGCGATTAATCAGGTTAGAGAATTTTGAATTTTCAAATTTGAATTGTCCAATCAGATTGCCCAACAACGTTGTTAACTTAACATGAAGTTAACAATGCTTTATACTACTGGCCCTTAATGTTTCTAAAAATACGTCCGCAAACAGAAATATTTTTACTATGTACCATACCTTACGCCAGTCTGTATATGCTTTAAAACACAAAGCGGTCAAAAACGCAAACAATTCGTTTGGAAGGGTTACCCAGTTCTAATTCCTGGAACTGATCCTAACAACAGCGATGTATTTTGTGAGAAAAACAAGTAGATTATCTTCGAAAAATTCAAGCATTCTAAATTTATAAATACAAGAACTGTTTAGTTCAAATGTTCATCAAACAGAAATAAACGCATAAAATTGCAAGCACTTAAAAAAACTAAAAATCCAAAAAAACCGAAGATAAGATAGAGGAGTGTTGAAATGTGTTGAAAAATTGAATGAAAACCTTAGAGAGAAAAATATAAATCGGGAGAGGATAACAAATAATTTCGTAATGTAAAGATTTTCTACTTAGGGCTATTTAAACTGTAGAAATCTTATACGTATTTTCTTTAATATCTGCCATAACTCGTCTTGGAGCATAACACATAGACAGATTAGTTAGCTCAAGCTTTAATAACAGTGTTATGCTGCAAGTGTAAAATATGCTTCATAGTTTGCTCTACATATAGTTTCTGAGATATTGATTATTACTTTTTGCATTATTTTATCTTTAAACTATCCGCGGACTTCGAAAATATTCAGAAAGCCCTGTCTTTGTAACACACAGTGGTTTTACATTCTATGTTTGGCTGCATCATTTTTCATCGTTGCGCGTTTGTTTGTAAACGAAAAACGCATAACAGGCAACTAGATATTCAAACAGTGATATTTAAAATTTATACTTCATTCAACAGAAATATCTAGTCTGAACATATAGCTTTAATGAGAAATAAACAAACCTACGAACAACGCTTATTTGGTCTGTTTATTATGGTTTAATGTTCTTATTGCTACGTGGCCGGTATACAAGTTTGTTCGATGATAATTTTAATTTTTGTTTTTAATTATACGAAGGATAATTTTAAAATATCATTGTTTAATTTAAAAAAATCATGGTTAATTTAAATGGTCCCCTTAGTAGCTCTTGAATTTTGGAAATATATAAACTGAACAAGTCAATGTTTATTTTGTTTGTAGTAGACTAAGTATTTAATTCTGTAATATTAAGCATTTGCGTCAGAAAGGATAATTGCAATGTTTACTACCGACTTGACTGCAAAATATAACAAACAATTTATTGTTATTCTTATTATATCATATTAGTAACGCGATATAAATTGGTATTTTTACTACTGAGACCCTGTAGACGTATATTTGCCTTTTAACCTTAAATAAATAGGTAAATGAACTAGTATACAGTATCTTAAAGAATGTCAATGTACAAATCGCTTTCAGCTGATGTTTGCAAATATGTAGGACAAAGTATGTGGGTTATTAAAATATTGTCAACGAAAGAAGGTTGTTTGAAATTATGCAATTGTCAACGAGCACAAGCATCTTGTAATATGAATCTTGACAAAACAATAATCTAATTTCTAAAATATCTGCTAGGAAACAAAACATAAGTTGGACACCAATGCACACGTTTTCACAGAATTTCACAGAAGCCTTTCGTTCACTCACACAAGTGGAAGGTCACGATTTGTCTTCATAAAAGAATTCAGACCGACATGCAAATTTGTTTGACTAACAATTGGAATTCCGCTAAAAGAGGAATCTTCGAATAAAATTTTCCATCAACAATAAATAATTAGCGGTTTGTAACAATAGAAATGTGCTAAAAATAATTTCGGGCATTTTTAGAGTTTTAAAAAGATGAACAGATTGATTTGCAAAAATATCTGGTGTGAAAAACTCGACTTTCTCTTACTTTATTTAAATTATGCCAAATATACAGTGTGTTGTTTAACCATGGAATAATTTGGAACAATTTTTGGAATTGCACACCAAATCTTCTACATAAATTTTGTTGCAACTCCTTCTATAGCTCCAGATGTTCAACTATCAAGAAATTCGAAGATATAAATAGATGTTTCTGATATACTGTATAAGTCATCAAATAGAACAACTTTATCATTTTTAAACACTACACTATTTATCGCAAAGCTTCAATTTTGTATGCCAACTTAATAATAACGACAGACGATAGCAACTTTCTTTAAAAATACGTTAAAGGCTGATGGAAAAAAACCGTTTTACGATATTTATTTATGATGACCGTTTTGTGAACCAAATTTCTCCGTAGATATTTCTCCGTAGATAGAACATCTATTTAAAATTTAAATTATAATGATACATTCGTTTGATATACGAAAGATGTTACATATTACACAATTTTCATTAATTTCAATTTCCCTTTATTAATCTATCAATAATTTATGCAAATGTATGCAAAATCAGGCGTATAATACGTATAATAGAAAGACGAAAAAACTGCTAAATAAATTATATAAACGATATTTCGAATTCAATTTCGTGAATAATGAATAAGCAAATAACAGCAAAAAAGGTAAGTTGTTTTAATTCAGTGGGCAATAAATATATTAAAACTAATAGCTAAAATTTCGAGCTTAAATATTGCAAATTCAAAGAAGTACAGTGCACGGTTTACGAAATACCACAACAGCTATATTAAAAGTGTATTAACAAAAACCAGAACAATGTGACCTAATTAACTTTATCTAAATCAATTTAACAACTTGTTTCTGAACATCTCTTTCTAAGCATACATTCACTTTTTTCTTTAGTATAAAAACCTAACAATTTACCCAAATTATCAATCTTCACATTGCAGCTCAAACATCGAACATCATTCCATTGCCAGAACATAACAGAAGAGATCAAAAATGAAATACTTCGTAAGTTCTTACATAAATCTCTAATAAGGTAACTGTTCTTCTTATGTTCCCTCACAGGTTTTATTTGCTGCTACCATCTGCGTGGTTATCTCCAAACCAGTTCATGAAGATGGAGTAGTCGATTTCATTAGTGACAATGCCGGACAATACAAGCATTCCTTCGTTTCCAAAAATATCACAATCGCCGAAGAGAGGATCACGGATGGCTTTGTAAGGGGCAGCTTCAGTTATATCGACGAATACGGTCAGACCCAAACCGTTTCCTACACTTCCGGCGTCAACGGTTTCGTTGCTGTTGGCACAACTGTTCCCGTAGATGTGGCGGAAGTGGTACAAGCTCGCAACGCACATTTGGCCATCTCCGAAAAAATAAGGAGCCTCCTGCCACCGTTGAAAGAAGATGGAAGCTTGGATGAAGAAGACATCGTTGCGTTGAGCAAAGGGGAGCTGTTGAGTGCTGTTGAGAAAGTAGCTGATGTTGCTGATACGGATGAAGTTGCTGAAGCCAAAACTTCGTTCTTGAACTTTTATAGAACCGCTTTGGCGTTATAAGCGTTTTTTATTGTTTACTTTTTGTAAATATGGGTGTGCTGTAAATTAATTTCTTAATATAGAGCTTATAGCAAACAAATATCGATACCAAAATCGACTCTTCCGTCCTAACTGTCTTTTAACTGTCTGTTTTGGATTTGTTTCTTTATGTTTAATGATTAAATCAAGATGCGACCGAGGATTATTTCTTGCTTTATCCCAAGACAAATGGTTTCCTTATTGGATTTCCCTTCAAACATCACTTCGTTTGTAGGCGAATCGAGTTTACCGCCCATAATATCCGTCTTGCTCAACGCTTCCCTCTTTACGTAACCATCTAATTTTCAGCTGGAGCAATCGATGCTGCAGTCAACTCATGCAGTCACCTTGTCGCGTGGTCTGTGCATGTGAATCATGACGAATGCGTACGGTTTTACTGCGAAGCCACCTGAAAGGTGCATCTGGGGTTTCATGAATGTTCGACTCACGCCTGTAAACAATAAATGTTATACACGATATCGAATTTAGTAAACAACGTGAAGTAGAGAACAAGAGGTAGATGGGATAATTTACGTGTAATCGTCGAATGAAGCAATTCCTTTTTTTTGGAAGCGATGTGTTCTAATGAATGAACTAAAGGGACTGGAATTATATGTAAAGTTTGACTTGGATTTTTTTCTTCAACCTTTCTTACAGCAAAATTTCTTCCAGTTACAGTATAACAAAAATCGCCCTTCCTTCGCATCTTTCCAACTCAAAAAGAAATGAAGAGATCTTTTTGTATATTTCGCAATGACTTTGGGATGATATAACGAACCAAAAAGCTTACCAAATATGTTTGTGTGTCCTAGAAAGTCGGATCATTTATTAATTGACTTCACTTTTCAAATTGAAATAACTCGAATAATTAGGGAAAAACATCTCAGCAAGACAAAATAAAAGTAATTATAATGATTTATTTTTTATAGTCTGTATTACTGATTTAATAAAGAATTCCAAGAAAGGAAGGAACGTAATGAATTTTACTAATCAGTATGTTTAGAAACTAAATTTAGATTTGAACATCAAATTTATCAAACCACGTATACGCTTCAAGTTAATTCCTACTTTTGCTAATTTTAAATTACCTAAACAAATCAATAGAAATAAAGTATTCCAATTAAAACAACAATTTATGCAAACAGAAATTAGAAAACAATACAAAAAAATTAATAATTACAACATAACATTATACAACCTTTATTCAGATTTAAATATAAAATTCCACTTTCTGATACTTAACGAATACATTTCAAAAGCTAAATTCCTCAATAAAATCACTCTTTATAAAATAACCAACAAACACAAAAGGAAAATAGAATTATTAAAATCAAAACAAATCCTAAATACACTATTTGAAAATTCACACAAATTTCACGCCCGTTTTATTAATTTTTCATCTGTGAAACTAACTAAATCAGAAGAAACACTTCTTGAAGCAGCCATCAAAAACCATACAGAAGAAGAAGAAATCAAGAAACAAATTATTACAACCATTAGAAAAGAAGAAAACCTACATCGTCGAAATAAAAAATCAAGAATACATAAAGATCAAGAAAACATCACACTACGGAAACTACAAAAAAAGATAAAAGAAGAAAACATCATAGTTACAGCAGGTGATAAAAAACGCTGGTATAATCCTAATGAATAACGTAGATTACATTCAAAAAACAGTACAATTTATACAAGAAAATGATGTAGAGGTAAAGGGAAACCCTAATCTAGCTTTTCACAATAATTTCAAAAAAATCACAAAAAATACTTCAGAAACTTTAAATAAATATAATTTCAATCCTCTAAAACATTACCTATGAACCCAATAACCCCTAAGCTATATTCACTCCACAAAAACACAAAAATGGCATTCCAATTAAACCAATTATAGTCTCCACTAACTCTAGTTCATACTTTGTTTCTAAATTCTTAGTCAATTTTGTCAAAAATATAATTGAAATTACATCTAAATATACTATAAAAAAACGTTACAATTTATTTGATAACATCCACAATTTAGTACTGCCTTCTGCATTTACAATATTATCATTTGACATTACTAGCTTATACACTAATATACCTATTAAAGAAACAATTTCCATAAATACACAAGTCTTTTAACTGCTTGCATTAACCAAAATCACTTCACATTTAACATTTCACAATTATACACAACAGCAATTTCGAATTCATTAACAAAATTATATTATGGAACAGATATGTAGACGATATTCTAGTCACAAATAACACTACGAATATAAATATTATAAATCAACTTCATAATTTTAAAAATACATTACAAAATAAAAAAAATTAAATTAAATTAAAATAAAATTCACCATACAATTAGAAAATAATCGCACCTTAAATATACCTTTAGATATCACTTTAATAACATCCCCACATACAATTAATTATGGCATTTGTAGAAAACCTACACAAACCGACGTTATTATCCCATTTAATTCTTTTCATGATCCAACAATTAAAAAATCAATTTTCATTTCTTATATACACAGACTAAAAAATACTCCTCTCAGTTTTAATAACATGAAAAAAGAGGTAAACATTATACAACAAATTGCTTCTAACAATGGTTAAGATATCCACTATTTTAATAATATATTTCAAAAATACAATGTTAGACATAATAACCATACAACACTACTACATATAGAAGATAAACCTGAACCAACCTATAGAGCCATCACTTACCAAGGCAAAATCAGTAACAATTAAAAACATTGCTAATAAAATCAACATTTCACTTGCCCTTAAAACAAACCGTAATCTAAAACACATACTTAATAATAGTAAACCACCTACAAAATTACTAGAAAAAAAAGATGTATATACCCTTACATGTGAAACTTGTAATGCTACATACATAGGAGAGACCGGCGGAAAAATCGAAATTAGGGGCAAAGAACACCTCACAAGCAATAATTCAAACTTCGGTAGACACATAAATTTTAACAATCATAAATTCTCATTTGATAACATCAAATTCATTCATCAACTGAATAAAGGCTACTTAATGGAATTGTTCGAAAGTTATGAAATAGATTCATTTAGAAAAAACTACCCACAAACCTTACTGCTTAATGATCAATTGGAAAACAATATTCCACATAATACCATTCCCTCAGAGACCCTTTTAATAGGAAAAAAAATATTTATACTATTTTATTCTTTTACTTTACATTAAATTTAATACTATTTCATTTTATTTACGTACTTATTATTAATTAATCAATTTCCCAATTATTCTAAACATATAATTTTCATTATTTTTACTCTATTACACCTTTTTCTTTTTGATTACTTTCTTTTCATTTTTACTAATTAATGATTGAATTTTCCCATTAACCCTATAATTTAATAATTTATGGCTCGCCATTTTATTATATTACAAACACTAATTTTCTAAAATTACTTAATATAATTCTTCAATTTAATAATCGATATAAGTTTTTACCTATAAATATGGTAAATCATACAAGTGTCATACAACAAATATAATCATAATTCTCACAATATAAAAATGTAATTTTTAAACTCTAATTTGAAATTCAAAATCCAAATTATTCATGCACTTTCATATAAAACATGCTCGACCAGTATTCCGTTTAACGTAGCCGTCAGCAAGGCAAGCATGTCTTTTAGAAATAATCTAATTTTTATTTTAAGCAACTTCAAATATGTTATCATCTAATTAAACTTCTTTGATGTACAATATAACCAATCAAGATTAATATTCCAACGTTAGCATAGTTCGTAG
The DNA here is from genome assembly GCA_033557515.1 of Diorygopyx duplodentatus. Classification (NCBI taxonomy): domain Eukaryota; kingdom Metazoa; phylum Arthropoda; class Insecta; order Coleoptera; family Scarabaeidae; genus Diorygopyx; species Diorygopyx duplodentatus. The sequence continues at coordinate 3,307 of JAWQRJ010002544.1, read as the reverse complement.
AGGTGTAGAACGTAAGTTCACTTAACCTAATGTTTACAATAATTTAACACGCGGTTTTAATTATAGTTTATAATGATACATCTGTAAGCAAAAAGTCCATGTTTGTCCATGATGATGGTACTATGACACCGAAAACGGTCGACTAATAAAAGTGTTAAAAATCTAAATTTAGTTTCTAAACATTCTGATTAGTAAAAATCATTAATCTCCTTCCTTTCTTAGAATTCTTAATTAAATCAGTAATACAGACTTTTCAAAATCATAATTTAATAATGAACTATATAACGAAGTTGATTGAATAATCAACTATGGTTTCCATTTAAAAAATACAACTTTGGGTCACATCTCGAAACTGTTGCAAGGTAAAATATTTTTATTATCTATTCTACAGAATGTTTTGATATCTACAACTTTTTCCCTCGAACTTTTTTGACGCGATAAATAATGGAAAATTCACATTTGAAGAAAATGACGATTTTTAGTAGGCGATGCATTTTGTGGAAAAACAAAAGAAGGTCTGAACAGCTTAGATAAACACTCCCATATTGTTCCATTTAACGGAATATGTAGCTCTGTTTCCAAGATACCAATGGTGAGCATCAAATTTGGGACACCCTGTATACTGAGCACTGAACATACTGAGCATAAACTTGAAACCAAAATCCTAGTCCGCGAATCCCACTATTATCTTAGAAAAATCCTAGAGACAATAGAAATCCATAAACATCTTAATAGGTTGAGGTTGAAGAAGATGCTTGAAGAATTTTTTAGAAGATGCTGATGGAACGCCACCTCACTTCAGTTTGGTTGCTAGGGATTGTCCAAACAGTAGGTATCATAGGAGATGTATTGGGAAATGAGGACCAACTGGATGGCCGCATAGATTTCCCGATCTCAATTCACTTGACTTTTAGTTGTGGGTCATCATAAGCAGTAGTTTATAGGACCCCCATTTACAGTATAAATTCTATGCCAACATATTCCATTAGGGTCACGCGAGGAATTCTCGAACGTACACTGAACTTATTCCGAATATTCACTTCGAATATTTAATGTAATTGACAGAATTCAGATTATCGCTTTCGTTCAGTATTTTAATATCGACAAAAGTATATTGTAATTCAGTCGATCAAATGCCTTACGTTCAGAATTGTAACATTACCACGACCAATCTTTCTAGTGACGTCGTTAACAATAGTACAAATGTACTGTAGCACTAACTGCACCTGCAAGTCACTCGCTGATATTTGACAACGCAGGCAAAATAACCAGCGGACGAAGATCTGAAAACGTTTAAGAAAAGTTGGTAGGGAATAATATGCGAGTACAATTTTTAATAACTTGGAGCTTGATATTGTCACTGCTAACCGCATTACTTATGTCAGATAAAATTGCACATTTCACCTAGTTAAATTTGATAAATGGAAGTTTCAGTATTGCCCATATGCATTTCAGTCAGTCAAAGCACTATTTTCCGACTGTGCATAACATTAATTAAACACTGCATTCCTAGTGTAATTTAAAAAAGTTTAGCCATTACGGTATTTCTTAAAATAGAATTTATACAATATAGGTTAGCTAAAGAAACTTCCTTGGATTTTTATCATTATAGCATGGAAACAACAATTAAAAACTGTTTTCAAAATACAACGTTAATGGTATAAAGCGCGGAAAAATCCTAAAGCTTATCGTAAATTTACATCGTTGGAAAAAAATCATGGCCTACCTGTTGCTTTTTTTCTTACGCTAAACGAAAGTAGAGAGAAACTACTCACTCAGGACTGAACTGACAGCCGCCTAGGATTACGCGTGGACGCGACCAGAGCTGGCCACAGGCTACCGTGCGTGGAACACACCTTAACGTTTAACCGCTCGAGGACCGACAGGGACTCACAAAACTCGCCGCACACGTCCAGGTAAGCCACCACACATGGCCCTCCGAGGCGAAAACCTCTAGGTCGGATGGCGACGCGTACCGCTGCGGCGGCGTGACGCGAAGAGCAAAAAAAGCTCGACTTCTTCGATTCCGTCGGGCTGAAGTAGCGGCGGTAATTGATTTTGCGGAGACCCGAACCCGTCAATTAAGAATGACCTCCAGGAGCCATGAGCAGCGCATAAATCAGACGGGGCGACCCGTATTCGGCCCGACGCACGGCCGCGTCCGACCGAACGACAGAAAGAAAGAATCGACGAAATCGAAAGGGAATGTTCGCGAAATAAGGTTTCCCCCCGACGACGGAGAAGGTGGAAAAACAAAAGCTCGCGCCACGGGAAACAAAAGCGAAGGGCAAAAAGGATTAAATGGCTCGCGAGCGCATCGTCGGGCCGTCCGCCGTGGCTATTATGGGAGCGCGAATCGCGCTGCTGCCCGGCCGAGATGATTTATGACGGAGCGGACGAATGTAATTGATTGCGTCCTTCGCTGAACCGCGCACCACGCAACGCGATTAAAAAAAGAGGTAAGGAAGGTAAGTGATGGTTTTTGTGTTTAAAAATCTCAGTACAAAACGTGGATTAATATTTATTGTGGTCGCTTTTTGCTGTCATCACACTATGGAAAGTGAATCTTGATCTGATTAGTATTTGAGAAAAAAAAATGATTTCCTCCAATAGCCGCTGTGTCTTTAAAACGCAAGTCACTTGATCCTCAATATTTCGTATTTCGCTGGTAGAAATTCACCGCTGCTAGAATCTTGTCTACGACAAGATTCTTCAAGAATTCCGGAAGGAGATCAGAATAGAGAGGATGGAGTACGGGCAGTGGGAAAGAAGAAAGTATTTTGAGAGATGTGAGCATTCGGCGAGGTAGGTGGAGAGAATGAAAAATGGTCTTTGGGCAATATTAAAATTGAGAGCACAAAAGTAAGTTACAAAATAAAATTATTTGAAATGTAATTTTGAAAAATGCGGTTCGCGAAAATGTATTCTGAGCAAAATATTCTGAATAAAATAATTACCCAACAAAACTTTTCTTTACTTTATGTTCGTTTTATTTCTTGTTCCCATTTATAACACATGTAGAGAATGTTTTTTTTATGTCAAATAAAGCATTATACCTAATACAGTTTTCTTTCGCAAACGCTATTTTCTGTACCTTCACTAGGATCCACTAGATGGCGACTCCTCCAATGTGTTTCTTATTATTTTCGTAATACGGACGGTTTGTTGTTGTGTTATGTTATAAAAAACTCGGCCAGTCAAGGACAGTTCAGATGAAGCTGACTGAAAAACTTTTTCGTCGACGAGAATGCGCTGTATTAAACTATTAGTACCTGGTAGTCTATCAAGTATTCCGAGCTCCGCTCGG
>JAWQRJ010002543.1:0-13343 GCA_033557515.1 Diorygopyx duplodentatus | reverse complement strand
ATCAGGATATTAAAGTGATGGGATATTAAAAGAGATACCAAGGAAAGCGAACTGTATATATGATGGCCGACTATTGTTGGATGCTGAACAGAGATTGTACAAACCGACGACAGTAAAAAAAGAAGAAATTTGGAGGCGAGCCCAGTGGCAAATGTTATGTATATTTGCTTTTGAATATGTATTTATATTTATCGATTCCGTACATCCCTCCAGAGAACATTTTCACACGTTACAATATCATTAAAAAACGCGTTTTTTCAAATTTTCACATTTTCATCATTTGTGAAAAAACCTGACGTGCTACGGAATTTTGGAAGTCAGTTTCGGAATCTGCGCAAAAATCCATTCAGATATACCTATTCATTTGAAAACAACAGAAAAAAGTTGCAAAACCTCCGTAGTCTAGATGGCTCCTGACCATCGCAGTGTAGACTATCCTTAATGTTTTTGGGTCTGCACCCCACCATAATTCTGTCAGAGCTTTTAAAATATTTATTCCCCTGGCAGCCCGGTCCCTGGTATAAGATACATGTGGTTTGCACTTCAGTGAACTGTCAAACATAACGCCCAAATATTTGACCAGTTGCTGTTCAGGAATGGTCTGGTTATCGAACCTAATGCGAGGGGGGACATTAGTGGATCTTCCCTTTCTAAATACGATGAATGAGCTTTTGGAGGGGGACAACACCAGCCCATGTTCCTGCAATCATCATTTATTTTACCACTTCCCCAAGAGGTGTGATGAGCATTCTCCCATAATCATGAAAGGGTCGTCTTGAAGTCCCAGAAGGAAGTCAAACCAATCTTCGTACTCTATCGCAGTACCTTGAACAGCACCAACCTTGATCAGCTAAACAGTTCAACCGGGAAGAATCCTGGACTTTGTTAAAAGAACAGGTCTTCTGTAAGTGAACATGACATCTAGAGGGCACAGAAGGTCACAAGTTCGCAGTGAAGGGTCATTAAATGAACCACCTCTCAGTAATAATAATAATAATAATAATAATAATGCATCAGCTTCTTTCCAAAATTCGTACCCAAAACGGTACGAATTTTGGTACCCGAACGGTATCGTACCCAAATTTTCAGTTTTTCTGCAAGAACTGCACGATGATGAACTGCAAAATGGATATTTTCAGCAAGACGGCGCAACTGCGCCTACAGCAAGGGATACGCTAGCACTTCTGCAAGAATTCGATGACAATCGGATGATTAGCCATGTGTTATGGCCATCTCGTTCACCAGACCGTACTCCCCTTGATTATTTTGTTTTTGGACACCTTAAAAACAGATTTCTCAGAAATAGACTGCACCATATCCAGGAGTTGCAAGAAGCAACAGAGCAGGAGATTAGAAATATAGCTGAAGAGCAACTTCACAATGTGTTTGATAATATGCACTGTCATCATTATCTATAATTTGTATTGGGTTTCAGACATCTTTTTTCCTCAATTTAATGCAAGCTTATTTGCTATACGTTTTGGGTTAAGCTTTTTCGCTTCGAAAAGAGTCCGATGAAGACATAAAATGAGTTGAAAAGCTTAAAACTAAGAAAGTAGTTCTGATTTGATCTTTAAATGATATTGTTTTGGTTAACGTGTAAATATAGCAAGTGCTTTCCTTTTTTTCCAAAGTAATGTAACTTTTAAGTCAACACAGTAAAATTAGTTGACGGCTGGTGCAGATCAGAGTTGGACGAAACAAGTCTATAGTAAGTAATTGGTTAAGTCTCAAATAAATCAAATGTCTACAAAGAAATAAAATGGGGTTATACAGCACACTAGCGGCATCTACAGTATGGACGATTCCATGAATTTTGATGGACATTGGACATGGGCGTTATAGGGATTAAAAAATATTTATAATATGTAAGACGAACACTGAAAATGAGTTTTTGCTAATTATAGCTAGGTTGCGGGGATAGGGAGCCATCGTGTGCTGGTAGAACGGAACTAGCTCGGTCTGGTAGTTTTACCTTTGACCACAGAAAGTCGGTCTTTTTTGGGTTTTACCCCCGAACGAGCTCGGTCTACCACGTATTAAGTATTATCAGCCTTCTTACAGAATTGCATCTATTACACTTAAAAGTTTTTTGTCGCCAATCTCGAGGTAGTGACGTTCCCATTGGGGTGTTTAGTTGTAAATGTATTTAAAATTTAATTATTTGTAATTTTTTGTATCTTATATTTCATGTACCTACTTGTAATGTTTACCTATGTATTCAATTTACATACCATGCTTTCGAAATAAACTCGAATTATAAACATTCTAATTCTATAATGATATTTATAGCCTGTGGATAAACAAAATACACTAAATAAAAGTACAAAATATAGATCTCTGTATTGATATTTTCTGCGAACTTCTTTTCGGCAAGTCTCGACGTCAATAAACAGTTATTATTGTATACAATTTGAATTCAAAGTTCAGATTACAGAATCGGTTTTCCCAAAATACGACCAATCGTAAAGCAAGAATTGCATTCGCGTGTCCGTAAATTTCACGATTTTTTGGAAGTATTTCGGTTCGTCAAAAAACATCGCGATTAAGATAATGCGAACATTTTGATTTGATGAGACAATAAGGTTAAATTAATTTCCGCGGCTTTTCTGGCACAAACACAGAACTGGGGTGCTATAACAGTGCTGTAAGTTTCAGACTTTGTACCGTACCTTCTCTATTTTTAAGTGGGCAATTCCACAGAACGTAGGTGTTGTTTGTTGTATGTACAATCTTCCGTTGCTAAATATCTTGTTCTCAAAATCTTTAGACTTAACACCAAACATTAATTTATCCTGCATTTAACTTTGCCTTAGGTACACTGTGTTTAATTTTTTTCGTTTGTTATGTCTATCACCGATTTTGTGCTATACCATACAAGTCATAATCATAAAACGTGGGCATACAAGTATGTATGACGTACTCCAATTGTTCGAAGTAAACATTTATTTGTAAAGTACAAGCTATTGAATCACACACTATTAAGTCTGACTGTTCCACACTGCATTTTGTGCTTTTGACGTATCTGGTTTCCTTGAAATTTCTTGCACAGGATGCAGTATCTTAATATGCACCTCAGCGTGTTTTTACGCAATGCAGTCATGCAGTGTTAAGTCGTTCCTTATTAAAAAAGTACAACACATTTTTATATACATTTTAACTTTGTACATCTTGTCACAGTTTCAGCTTTACCTTGCAATGAAGAATCCGTTGGAGGTGAAAGCTATGTTCACTGGTTTAAAACCAGATTCGTCTGGTATGTCTCATTGTCGATGCACTTAAAGAATGAACATCAAAAGCGAAGACAAATAGATTTCAATATTCGAGTAAAGTCCATCAGTTGAGCTGATTTACTACTTTGATTTTACAGGTGGGAATTTAGTGCTGTTTGTTAAAACAAATGTATTGCTATCGTTAAATACACAAAATTCCATAGACGTAAATATAGATATTACGGTCGATGGCCAACAGATCTTCAGAAAAAGTAATTATTAGTGCAAGGAATGTTACCCTTTCTTCATAGAATGTTTTCTATATTCTCACGTTTAGATGCTGACCAAATGTGAGGTCAAAGCAGGCTATGGGCAACGCCCCATTTATTCTAGGGTCAACGGTTTCACTTCTGTGGCCTCCGGTGGACGCATCGACCAACACGTTCCTGTTGTTCAAGGATCCGTGAATTTTTGACCCACAAATGGCGATCTGGTATACCCAGTTGCTACTGAACCGTTCTTTTGCTACTGGACCGTTCTTTTGCTACTGGACTGTTTCCTTTAACGGGAATTTATACTGTAACAAGTCCGGTTAGGCGTGAAACACTCAATGACGTCTTACCAGTTAAGCCTGGTAACTGTACCAGTAATCTATTGAAAATTATGCACATTCAACTACGCCTTCTCAAAATTTTGCAAGCACTCATAAAGTGGTAAAATTTAAGCTGCAAGTTGCAAAAACCGCAAACAGCCCGAACAATAGTAAAGTAGAGCCTATAAATATCTAACAATCTCGCCACTCTCATTTGAATCACAATACTGACACACCTCTGCACACCTACAAACGCAGATAACCGACAATTTATGTCGCAATTTTCGCTGTCAAATCGGTGCCGATAAACCTGAAGATAACAAATAAAATAATTCATCCGAGGACAATCATACGTTGTGCAAAACATGAAAACTTTCCATCACTACACCGGAGAATGGTGATTGTACCTTTGCTCTAACCATACGTTACGATGAAGATAATGAATTTTGTACACTGTAATCTAATTTTAATGGCAACGTGACCGGTGCATGATAGTACAGCAAAAGTGCGAGTACTGCCTAGAATATGTTTGATATGTCTCCATCAGCAGAGATTCTGAAATTCAAAATGGCGGATGAGAAAATGGCGTTTTTAGCATAAAAAAGATATTCTGAGCAGGAATAGTGATTAAAGTGATCATTTTGCAAAGTGAATAATACATTGTTATTGTTATATTGAAATAAAAGACATTAATTGCATTTAATTTAGATCGAAATATGTACATTAATAATGAATTAAAATTATTGCTCTAAGCATTGCTTCTTTAATTATGTTGCCATCTTCAAAAGGGTTGTATTTTGTACGTAAACGCAATTCAAAGAAATGAAAGAATACATAAAATACTATTTTTCCACCGATAACATTAATAATGAGACATTTCATTGTTTAACAGTTAAGCAACCCATAATAATAATTACATGGATAAAGGTCATATTGGTAAAGATTTTAGGTGCGCACTTCACTGTTATATTCAGTGTGCATACAAATCGTTAGCGATTTGTTTTAGAACATCGGACTGTTTTAGAACATCGTACTTGTTTCATAGGTTACAGTGTAAAATGTGAAAATAATGTTCATGTCAAAAACTGGCATTCATTTTTAGACTGTAGCCGGTATTATTCATAATAAGCAAATTTGGTGACCTTTGAATTTGAAACATCCATTACAATTTCTAAATATGCAAATATTATGTTTCAACAGCAAACTACATAAAAGTCCAAACAACTCAACATTTACATTGCCCGTGTACGTGTTATTTGTGACATATGAGTTATTTGTTTTTAATGCAAGGCCACATATCATTTTCATATCCCTGGCTAATCATTGCACGCACCGTAAACATGAAAATGTACAACTTTACAGTTTCTACGTAACAAAACACTTTTATTTTTTTTGAACGTAATACATTTAATACATAAACTTGGAAGGAATAATAACAAACGTGTATATTCAAAGGAGGTTATTTCTCTTTATAACAAAAGAGAAGAGTTACGTGATACTGACATAGCTAACACGTGAGGGATGTATTTTGTGACGTCAAGTTTACATCCTGTATTGCGCAAAGACCTTTTACCCTGACCTTTTCAATTTCACTCCAATGCGTTGGAACATAAGGGGACAGAATGGTTTCAGTTGCTATTTATATTTAAAGATTGTTTTCAGATAAATCCCCATATTTTATTGTAAGTTGGAATGATTATGAATGGTCCCAGCTTAGTATACAAAACGTCATAAATGAAAAAATACAACAACCGACATTTAATGAATATGTGCTCAGAGAACAAATGAATAAACACGTTATTGCGTAAAAGACAAGAATTATGAATAAAACTAGTTGACAAACTCACAAGTATTAACAATATGCGTTTATTGCGCTTTGCATAACTGAAGCGCACTTTTCTAGGTGGGCTTTGGCGTAGGTCGTCTTATTATGGCTTTACTCACTAAAAGAAAATGCGCAGTGTAAATATATTTTTAAATGTTTTAAAGTGTATATGTATATGGCACTAGCAGACGTACTATTTTTAGAACACGCGATTTCCTTTAAACAATAAATAATAATAAGTACTACATGAAACATATCGGACAGGTATCGATACTAGTTCGTTCATTTTCATTATTTTTAACAAATAATCTAATTGGAAACGTGTATGAAATAATCCCATTATGATCCGAAAACAGAACTTTGGAGATTTATTAATTTCAAGATTTTGGTTTCTTTTTTTATTTTAATAGGTTGTTTTGTTTAATTTATGGATCCCTTTTTTTTAATTTCACCCACTCAGCGCAAGCTAGTACTTAATACACGTGTTGTAAGCATAATCGACATTCGTATTATCGTAATTCTACGCATAATTAAAATCCATTCAAATCCATTCAATGCATTCTGTCTATTCGATGTGCCCAAATGTGCGGTTACCTTGGGGAACGTTTTTTTCGATTGTTTCGGTTTCGCTTTGTCACATTAAACGACAAACAATTATTGCCGATTTCCAAACGCTCGTAAAAATTTAAAATGAGCTTATTGAAAGTTTATACCTGTATAAATCGATTTTACGCACCGCATTCTTGATATCCTGCAAATATTGGTCGGCAACATAAAGCCGTCTTCGAGATCAGGAGAATACTTTATACGTATTCAAAGATAACACAAAGAATTGCGCGTTTAATAGTATAAGATCCAGCAACGTCCTTAATAGACAATTTCTTGAATTATACGTTTTTGTGAACTGGGTTCGAAAGTACGTTGGTAAAGAAAAAAAGAATTTCGATAAGACAAGAGGCGTGAAAGATATTAGGAGACAAAAACGGAAGCGTATGCAATTTTTTCAAATAAATTAATTTGATTTGTTTTGGGCATTAATTAATATTAGATCGGACAAAAAATTGTGGAATAAAGAATACAAATGGAGTGGCTTAAGGTTGTTTTAATTGTGCACACTTTTGGAGTTATGATGACTACCACGAAATTGTAAAAATGTCCAGTCCAATACAGCAGACGAAAAACTAAATATTTTTGTTTGTTTTTGTAAGCACATATGTACAAGAATTTTGGAATTAATAGTTGTGATTATGATATAACGAAACATTAAATTTAATACAGCAGTATTTTAGTTGTCACTTTTTTAATAATAAAACAGTAAAAGATGAATTGACGTTCAATGTAGCAAAAATAAAATGTTTAATTTTTTTGTTTTTGAAACTGGAAGAGCTTTTGAAGATAATAATTGTGATTATGAGATATAAAAATTTAAGATTAAAACGTACAACATTATTTTAATTTTTCTTTTTAATGATAAAACAGTGATATTTTAGAAGAATTTTAAAGAGTTTATTGTTTTTTTGATTTATAAAAAAATTAAAACATAAAACGGTATTTTAATTATTTTTGTTTTATAATAAAATTTCGAAATATACAAAAATTCTTTTTTATTGCTTTCCTCTCTTTGCAATTTATTGACGTACTAAATTTGAGCAGAACTGTTTTTTTCAGAAAATATTTTTTCTTTACATCTACTAAAGCACAAAAGGTAATAAATACCAGATATGCAGTCTTTTGAAAACAAAACATAGTTCTTAATCATGGATAATGTGATGTGGGTTATAATCTGTGTGGGATATGATTTTTGTTCATATCTCCTAAACTATGACAGATAAATACCTCGACCTTATATCGTTGGAAAGGGAAAAAATCAAGTAATTTAATAACGTCAAAATCAACTATGGTTTCCATTTAAAAAAATACAACTTCGGGTCACATTTCGAAACTGGTGCAAGGTAAAAAATATTTTTATCTATCCTACAGAATGTTTTGATATCTACAACTTTTTCCCTCGAAATTTTTTGACACGATAAATAATATGGAAAATATTCACATTTGAAGAAAATGAGACTGTTTTATCCATCTTCAGTGGAGCTACAATCAACAAACAAGTGAATTTATTTCTGTAATTATACATTAATAACAGTATGAACAAAATAAATATTTTATTTATATTAATTGTAACATGCTTCAAAATTTATTTTTACTCTACTGGTCCCTTTTTTTTAATGCTAAACGTTTTCATATTTCTAAAATATTCGTTGCAGTTTTTGGGGGTTAATTTGTTATTAGATATTTGTTGCTTCCATGTTTCTTTTTTTTGCAATTTATTGACGTACTAAATTTAAGTAGAACTGTTTTTTTCAGAAAATCTTGTTTCTTTATATCTGATAAAGCACAAAAGATAATAAATACCAGATATGCAGTCATTTGTTTTGAAAACAAAACATAGTTCTTAATCACGGATAGTGTGATGTGGGTTAAAATCTGTGTGGAATATGATTTTTCTTCATATCCTAAACTATGAAAGATAAATACCTCGAACCTTATATCGTAGGAAAGGGAAAACAACAGGTAATTTAATAATGTCAAAATCAATTATGGTTTCCACTTAAAAAAATAAAGCACTGGGTCACATCTCGAAACTAGTGTAAGGTAAAAAATATTTTATTAACTATCCTACAGAATGTTTTGGTATATACAACTTTTTCCCTCGAAATTTTTAGATACGATAAATAGTATGGAAAATATTCACATTTGAAAAAAAATGAGAGTGTTTTATCAATCTTCAGAGGAGCTACAATCAACAAACAAGTGAATTTATTTCTGTAATTATGCATTAATAACAATATGAACAAAATAAATAATTTATTTATATTAATTGTTATTAATGCTCCAAAATTCATTTTTACTTACTGGTCTCTTTTTTTAATGCTAAACGTTTTCATATTTCTAAAATATTTGTTGCTGTTTTTGGAGGTTAATTTGTTATTAGATGGTTTTGGTTGATTATTATTCTTAATATTTAATTTTATATCTATTGTCTTCGTGTGTGTTTTTTGAATTTCAGTTTTTCTTTTATTCTCTGTAATTTCGTTATTCTTATTTATGTTCATCGGAAGAATGTAAATAAGGTTTTACCTGTTAATGTTTATCTTTTTCTCCCCCTTGGATTTCTGTTGTTTTCTTTTTTGTGTTTTATATGCGATTTTATTAATTGTGTTCCTTGTTTTCACTGCTTGTTTCGATATGGTTTGTATTGTCTCTGAATATGGTGTGTGTCTATTTTTCTAGATGACCTTTTATAGTGTGTATGGTCTTGTTAATGATTTGTGTATTAGTGATTTTGCGGGATTTGTTTGCTCATTCAAAAATTCTATATCATTTCTTTTATTTTTGACTTTATGTATATCGTATGCTTCGAGTATTTCTAATAGATAACCTTTGTTTATATAATGTAACATTTTTTAATCTATTATAGTGAATGAGCCAGAAAATGTCTTCCAAATGCGGAAGTTTGTGTTTTTTATTCTTTGTTCGAGTTTTCTTCCCGTTTCTTCTATGTATTTTGCTCCACAAGTAAAGTGTTCTAATTAATATACTCCGTTTTTGTTAATTTTTTTGAATGGTTGGTCTTGAAGGAAGCTGTTATGTATTCGATACGAAATGTTTTATTTTCAATATTTTTTTCATTTAAGAGATATATTGAATTCAGTACAACCCCAGAATAAAGGCACAATCAGATTTTTAAATTTATCGTTGTATTCTGTTAAATTTATCGTTTAAATTCAAACAAGATTTTATATAAAAAATATTCTGGGTACGATAAAAGAAATCGTGGTTTATAATAATTACATGTACAGCATTTAAGCCTTTAAGATAATTACTTCGAACCTTATATCGTTGGAAAGGGTAAAAATCAGGTAATTTAATAATGTCAAAATCAACTATGGTTTCCATTTAATAAAATACAACTTTGGGTCACATCTCGAAACTGGTGCAAGATAAAAAATGTTTTTATTAAATATCTTCAGAATATTTTGATATCTACAACTTTTCTCTCGAAATTTTATGATACGATAAATAATTTGCAAAATATACTGTGGAAAACATTTGAAGAAAATGACGATTTTCAGTTTTTTCATGATGTCTAGTAGGCGATGCATTTTTTTGGAAAAACAATAGAAGGTCCTAAATATAAAATATCGCTTTCACTTTTTAAGAGATCTAAATATATTTAGATTACACCTAGGTTGACCATTGACATCACTAAATAAATGGATCATAATAAATACGTCGTAATGAATTAATTTCGGTATAACGTATGATATATGAAACAGAGTATTCTTTAATAATTCTCTTTGTAGTAATCATATTGCATATTTGTTTTCGTAAGAGTTTTAAAGTAAAAAAAAATCTGGCGAAAAAATCGAAAGAATGTATCTGAATAAGTATTTTTATATAAATTTGAAAATAACTTTGCTATACGCATTTGCGATAAAAGCACCTAAAACATCACAAATGGACCGATTTCCAAAACCTTATTTATATTGTAATATTAAGGAATATAGTTATATGCAACTATTTACGGTTCTTCTCTTGTTTTATAAAAATTACAGTTAAACTTGCCAAATAGTTTATAGAGTTTATGTTTTGTAAGCAAACGCAAAGAATACAACGGTTCTAATTCACACATGTAATTAACAGATAAAGAATGAAAACGCACAAGAGAAATACTACTAAAATGAACAGTTATTTCTAACTGTAAACTACAAGGAAGTAAGGGTTATTTAAAATGTATGAGAATTTGAACCTTTTCTTGAGGTTCTTCCAAAATTTAGCTTTTTAATTTAATTTTCTTAACTGGACCGCGAAGATATAGGTTTTCCCCTTCTTTGTTCTTCATTTTTGGCTACTTCAGAGGTATCCAGCTAAAAAACGTACTTTTGACTACATTCGTACTCTTTTTTAAGTAAAAGGTATTTTACCCTTAGATTATTGCCGCCTTTTTTTCTCTAAAGCTAGAGGCAAATGTTTAACCCGGTAGATATCATAGTAACCAAGCTATTTATTTTGATTTAGCACACCCTGAGGAGCGCTGGTGAGCAGACCTGTGGCGGTTACCTCTGTGCAAGTTTCAAACATCTAAATAACGAAGAATTAATGCACATGAAGTTAACAATAGAGCAACAGTATGCAATTTTAAGGCATAACACTACCTAGAATTGCCTGGTCAATACGAGAAATACCCAAACTTTTTGGTTAAAAACCGACAATTTCGTGTTTCGTGCTTTGATTGGTTCATCTCTATTTTATTCTAGAAGGACCCTATACAGGGTGTAACGTAACCTATACAACAAACTTTTATGGGTAAGAGCCACTGATGAATAATGACGATTGATGCAAAAAAAATGTAAAATTCGAAAAATTATGCTTACAAGCAGCTTGAAGGAATTTTTGAGAACCGCTGGCATCACAACATATGTTCCAATGTTCCACCACCCATTTCAACGCACAGACGAGCTGCTCGACGTATCCATGAGTCATAGACACGACCTATGACGTATCCATGAGTCACAGACTGACCTAAGACAACAAGTTTTTCAGAGATCACTGAGTGAGAACTGAGTCAATAGTCAACAAACATTTCTCGAACGATTTTCGACGAAATTTCAAAAAATCATATCTCTCTTATCTTAATACTTCTATTAAAATTTCTTTCGATTAATCGTAAGTTCTTGCCATGGACTACCATCCCTGAAAGTTTGTCGTGTAGGTTGCGTTACACCCTGTATACTACTGTTTAGATAGCTGTAGACACTGCTTGGTATAGCTAAAAGCATCACTATTAATCTTTAATCTGCCAATTCAAGATATGACTTCAATAAGAATACTTAACCACAATATAGGCCTCGCAATTTTTTGTTGTACAGTCTATATTGGGCTACTGTAGAGATCGTAGTCTATAATATATTATTATACTAATATTATATTTCAAAAATGCAGTTGATCAAAGATCAACTGCATACTGCATACTTGAAAATTGTGTCAAAGGTCACTCGCCTGGTTTCGTACACACGTTGATTCAATCTATTTACGTCCAATAACTTATTCGTATGACAACAAATTCTTCATAACTATAAAACACAGCTGGGAGTACTAAATCTGTCTTTTATGTTAATGTGTGGTCCGCAAGATTTTGATTATGCCACGGCAGAGAAAGTATGCCGCTGCTAAATTCACAGAAACTGCACGTTGTGGAGGAACGAATAACTCTTCCATAACTGACTTTTCTGATAACAATAATAATGGAATAAAAAATGGGGTAATCCCCCGCATACATATGTATATCTTTTTAAATTTATTACTCTAAACTCTCATCGCATATGTACTTAATATATGCATGTACACACAATAAATAATCGTATTCACTCATATTTTACCGGAGTGCTAATTCTACGGGATGTATATACGAAGTCTGTACTTCCCCTACATATAATGTACGAAGTAAAATAAATTGCACAACAAAGCAACGGCGCAAGGAATAAAATTGCAGGATCGTAATTAATGGGAACTATTGCTCGGTAATACCGTTCTTATCTGCCGCGGAAGACAATACTCTCATACAGACGGCGTATAAAAAATTATAAGTAATTATATAATTGCTTTACTTTTTTCTAATTAATGTGTGTGTATACGGACCGACCGCGGAGATTTCCATAAAAAAGTTAATGCATCCGATCGTTTACGCCTAATTAACTAAATTGTGGCCGTTCTCCTCGCAAGAAACGATCGTAAATTGCTGAATTTATAATGTTGACGGATAAACTGGTATTTAGTACGGGATATGAGCGAATACAGACGAGGTAGGACAGGCATTATTATATCTCCGCCGTGTATCGCTGGAAAATTGAATAAGATCGACGAAATTACGTTTATTATATGCATAATTTTTAATATATTATGGGAGTGTTGCCATTTTAGGATCAACTATCCGTGAGGTACAACATCATAATTGATGTTATCACATATAGTTATTAAAGGAAGATAAGATAGATTTAGTTAAAATTGTTAAGACCTTAAGTAACTTTCATTTTAAGTATTTCAAATAAGACAAGTATTTAAATTTTGTGAAAGAGCACTTTTTTGTTACTGGAAAATGTTAAAACTGCTTGATGAAACGGTTTAAACAGCATATTTCAACATGCATTCTTATCTCAATGTTTGTTTTCGAATTTGTTTTCGAAATTATAAAAATTCAAAAAAATTAAAACCAACAAGAAAGAGGTTGTTTACGTTGTTGGCATTTCATATCATATGAATATTGTAAAGATGCTTAAAATACTCAATTTTTTTAGCCCTTTTGGGGTAACAACATTCAAAAGTAAGTCTTACAACTCTTATTTTTATGTATGTGTTTAGACATCAACCTTAATAAACAACATAAAAATACAATGTTGACAAGTGCCTATTAAATGGGCTGATGGTGTTTATTTATTTGTTCGCACCTTAGTGGAAATGACACTAACGATTTGGCTGGAAGTTGGAGGATTTCTACGGTTCGATGAGAAAAACTTATTTGATAGATGGATTATAACTTCCCAAAAACTCATTATATTTTTCGTTGCATACTTAACCTTAAACAAAAATCGACAAATGCTATTACAGTTTGCTGTAACGGTAGTTTTGAATTAGATTGACCAGAGATGGCGCTGCC
>JAWQRJ010002542.1:0-13348 GCA_033557515.1 Diorygopyx duplodentatus | reverse complement strand
GTATATTTGTTGCTTCTTTCCTTTTCCCTCCGCCTTCTCCCCTTTCTCTTTGCTTCCGATTTATTTATTCTTTCTCGCTCATTTCCTTGATTCGTTTATAAGTATTCCATCTCCTTTACTTTCTACTTCTCCTTTCTACCCTTTTTTAAATCTTATTGTTCTTCTCAGCCTTCTTCATTCATGTTCCTTTTTGTTTTATTCCTTTTCTCCCTTTCTGCCCTACTTCTTTCTTCTTCCTGCTCCCTTTCACTTTTTTTTATTCTTTTAGTTCCCAAAATGTGGGCATACACAACTTAGACCATTTGATTCAAATTGTATATAAAAGTTGTATTTCATTTTCTCCATCCGTTTTCTTTTATAATAAATATACATAAAACATAAAACGTGGATAACGACATAGACTCTAAAGTCGTTATCTAATAATAAATACATCTTGTCCGCATTAATTTATGTTTAGTTTCATACCTTTCCTATCACTATTAGCGTAATTTCTAAGAGAACTGCTCTTCAAATGTCGTCTATTTTCCATTCCTTCCATTTTCTTCCATCTTTCTTTTTTTCCCGTTCTTCCCCTACTCTTCTGTCAGTGTGCTACTGTCTTTTTCTTACATCGTACATTTCTACCGTACATCGAAGTCTTCATTTTCAATTCGCCTACTGCTTCTGTACCCGCCTATTCTTCGACTACGCACAACACCAAAAGGGATGAAATTTTGGATTTTCCCCTCTATCTTCTTTCCTTATAGCCTTCGGTCTTTTTACTTTTACTTTCTTATCTTTTTCTCTTCGTTTTTTGCCGCTTTGAAATTTTATATTTCTCTGTTAGTTTCTCCCACCTCCTTCCTTCTTTTTCCTTCCTCGAGATTGATGTTGACAAATATAATATGTCAACAGAGATGTCAATAAAGATGTTGACAAATAAACTTATTTGTTAAACCTTAAACCCTGAATTATGGCGTGACATCACCTTATTCTATTTTCCTTTTTCTCTATTATTGCTCTTCTGTCTTATGGTTCTTCGATTTCGTACTTGTTCCATTTTTGTTCTTCCTCCTATCCTCTATCATCTTGCTCCTCCTTCCTTCTTTCTGCTTAATCTTTCTTTTCTCTTTGTTACTTGGAAATGCCACCTCTCCCCTTTGTTGTCTCCTCCTTCTTCCGCCCTCTTCCTTTTCCGACTTCCTTCTTTCGCATCCTTTCTTTCGTTATCCACTCTAGAAGACCGCATGAATCGTAGAGCTATATGAGACCGTGATTCATATGATTCCTAAGGGATTTTTGGCTCTTCCTTCCGTCTTCTCTCATCTTACACCTACTTCTTTTCTTCTTTCACATTGCACCTTCGTCTTTTATTCTTTCTTTTTATTTCTAATTACTTGCTCTTTCCTTTTCTGCTCGCATCTCCTTTCTTCCTTTTTCTTTCCTCTCATTTCTTCTTTCTTTAGTTGGCTCTTCTTTCCTTCCGTCTTGATCAGTCTTCCTCGTTCCTCTATTCTCGTGTCTTCTTGTTCTGGCTTCGTTCGTTTTCCTTCATCATCTTTCCTCTTTCCTGTTCCTGCTCATTCCTTTTTCTACATATGAAGATTCGTTTGAGAATTGTTGGAATCAGATTCGTAGGGGAAAGGAAACGAACAAGTTGCGTTTTAGGTAGAAAAGATTTTGCCCATTTTCCATCAGATGTTTAGGAATGTTATTAATATTGAAGAAAATTGAAATAATATTGAGATTACTTTAAAATTAAAACACCTATAGTGCAATCCTTATTCCACAGTACCTATTGTTAGTTTGGAATGTTAAAACATTGAAGTAATAATAAAAATATATTTTATACCTTTAATACATTTTATAAATACCCCCATTTCGGATATTTACCCGGGTAAATACCCTAAACTACCCGGGGTATTTAGCCAGAGAAATAAATACTCAGGCATTTTAAAACATCACTAGAACAGACTGCGAAATTCTACAACATTTTCAAAAGAAATCAAGAAGCAAAGATCGAGTGTGGCCAAAACAAGAGGAGAAAGTGTTATGAAAGGAAGGGATGTGCAAGAGAGAAAATTTGGAGATTGAAACTGGAAGGATATGATATGTGGAAGTAAATAGTATGCAAGAGATAAAGATGAGAACCAGGGGAGAAGAACAAAGATTGAAGAGGGGAAGTACAACCAATAGTATGCAGAGTTGGTAACAGAAAGAGTGCCAGAGTTGGTACCAGAAAAGAGTGGAAAGGGGAACAAAAATAGACACTGGGTGGAAGACGGAGAGCTGAGATGTCGCCTGTGTAGGGAGGAATGGGAGACGATGAAACAAATGTTAAGGGAGGGTGACGAACTGAGGGAGGAAGAGCGGGATTGGCGGGAAGTGCTGAACGAGAATGAAGGGGACAGGGAGTGGATGAAGGAGATGATGGAGAGAAGAAAGCTGTGGGAACGAAAGAAAACAGATGGAGACAATGAAATACAACTTTTATATATCGTTGTAAATTATATATAAAAGTTATATTTCATTTTCTCCATCAGTTTTCTTTTATAAAACGTAAATATACATAAAACATAAAACGTAGATAACGACTTAGACTCTAAGTCATTACCTAATAATAAATAATAAATACATCTTGTCCGTATTATTTTACGTTTAGTTTCATACCTTTCCTATCACTATTACACCTTTTAGTGTTGTCATTAATAACGGAGTGGGTTCCATATCCTTCATCCTTGGACTCCGGAATACTGTTATCAACATCACATTTTCTCGTATTCGCTTCCCCTGTTTTTTTTTCTAGTATAAAATGGATATACGTTGATATTTGTTTTAAGCTTTCAGGATTCACCGGGCGTGGTTTTTTCAACTTACTATTTCCGCTGGGCGCTTGCTCAGTTAAACTGTTTAGAAATCTGCTACATTTCTCTTTATTCGTTTCCTAATACGAAGAATTTCGGTCAAATACAAGTGTTAATTGCAAGATTTGTGGCTGAAAGGTTTGAGAAATATACTTACAAGGGGTAGCCCTACTAAAAAGTTTCTCATCTCAGCATCTTTCCGACTGGTACTCATTTTGAACGTAGTGTAAATGGTAAAAACAGGACAGTTTAACAATATAACATTCAGGTGAAATGTCTGTATTGTTGTTAACCTCAAAATTAAGGATTGTCAAATTTGTTCGAGTTTCCCAATTCTGCGGAACTATTAATGCAGAACTACGTTTGGAAGGATGATTAAATGTTTTAAACTGTCTTAAAAATAACAATTTTCACGAAATTCACGTTGCATATTTAATTTTTGAAACTCTAGCAGCACACACTGCCATCACACGGCAAAGCTGTAAACTACTTTTGCTTGAGAGAAAAGGCGGGAACCGTTTTATATCTACTAAAGTTGTATGGTTCAGTATTTGTGGTATTACTTCTACTGCGGTATCACTGTAATTACGGTAATTACTTCGTTTTAATTTACGGTTATTACCTAATTTACTTTTAAAGAGTTTCATATTTATAAATCTGACTGGAGTGAAAGAGTGTCCCCTTTAAAATAACCTAAAAATTTAAAAATGCCAGTGGACGAAATAAAACCAAGAAGAACAAGTAGAAGAATATCTACGGCGAGTCGCGAAACCACAGAAGTAAAGACAACGGCTAGAAAACGCAGAGAGGTGAAAGAAGCGAAATTGGTTATGACGCCGCGCAAAGAAAAATCGAAGACCCTAGAAGAAGACCTGCGGATTCTAAGTCCGGTAACTCCCCCGAAACAACAGAAATTAACAGAGAGCGCTTTAAAGTCACCCACGACGCCTTCCACCTTCCTAAAAAAGCTAACGCTAAATTCGCCGAACAACAAAAATAGCCGCAACGAAAATAACTTTGAAGCGAAGAACTTGTTCGAAAATAAAACCATATACCAAAGTGCACGTAAAGCGTTACACAGTACGGTACCGTCAACGATGCCCGGGAGAGAGAAGGAGATGGAAGAATTGAGAAGTTTTCTGGCGGAACATTCGTCGGAAACGAAATCCGGTACTTTGTACATTAGCGGACCGCCAGGTACTGGAAAAACGGCAGCTTTAACATCGATATTAAATGACGGAAAGGTACGAAAATGGAAAAATGCAATTAGAAATTGATAACGCTTTTTTTTTGTAGGTGATGAATGTGTTTCAAAAAGTTTACGTTAATTGTACAAGCATAAAATCATCTGGAGCCATTTTCGCTAGAATTGTGAAGGATCTTAATATAAAAGCAGCCGGTCGATCGGAAAATGATAATATGCAAGCCATAGAAAATTATTTGTGTAAAAACCATAAAATGATGTAAGTAAAACATATAATAATAATTTAAAATTAAATTTTAAAAGGACGAATTATTTGTCCATGTTGCATAAACATAGTTTTGTTATTCGTTTGTCAATTGTTAAAATTGTTGTGTCAGTTGTTTTAAGTTTTCCATTATAAGCAATTTTTTGTAGGGCAAATTAATTTTTTATTTGAAAATTTTTAAGTCGTCTGCAGTAACAATTTTTTTTTGCATTGCTTATTGGGTCATTCCATATCAAATCAACACACTATTATTATTAATTTAAATGAGCCCCCAATTTCATCACATTGGCTTTTTTCATGTGCTGTGGCAGAAAATACAACTAACAATAAGATAGTAAAGGCCACACAAAACAATAAAATTACTTATTCCCACATCTCTAGATTAATTAGGAGAGCTGAAGATCATTTTTGACTGATTTTTGGGAACTTGATGACCCTATTTTGTATTATTCGTTTCATTATTAAAGGATTTCCTCTGAAACATATATTTTTTTCATGTAGTTTATTAGTCTTGGATGAAATCGATCAATTAGAAAGTAAAAAACAACAGATTCTCTACACTATCTTCGAGTGGCCATCTAAACCCAATTCAAGAACAGTTCTAATTGGCATCGCAAACGCACTAGACCTAACTGACCGCATATTACCTCGTTTGCAAGCTAGATGCTCCCTAAAACCCAGGCTAATGCACTTTGCTCCGTACTCCAAACAGCAGATAGTGCAAATCTTCACGGAACGATTAAGAGACGCTGGAGTGACTGAAGTATTCAATCCCGTAGCGTTACAAATGTTAGCGGGAAAAGTTGCTGCGGTATCAGGTGATGTACGAAGGGCTCTGGACATCGGGAGAAGAGTTATTGAACTGGTAGAGCAGGACAGGAGACGTGAAGCATTGAAAACGATGGATAATTTCAATGACGACGTAAAGCCGATCGACGAAAAGTTACCGAACGTTGAGTTAAAGCAAGTAGTGAACGTTTTGAATAACGTATATGGTACTGCGAGTAATTTGAATGATGAAGCAGACGACACTTTTCCGTTGCAACAGAAAATTGTTTTGTGCACGCTGTTGTTGATTCTGCAGAAAGCGAGGAATAAAGATGTGACGATTGGGAGGCTTCATGATGTTTATAGAAAGGTTTGCGTGAAGAGGAATATTTTAGCTGTAGACCAAGCGGAATTCGCTGGATTATGTTCGTTGATAGAAACCAGGGGAATTTTAAAGGTAACTGGTAAGAAAGAACGAAGGTTGCACAAGGTTAACTTGGAGTGGAACCAAGAAGAGGTAACTGCCGTTCTTAATGATAAGAAATTGTTATCGGCCATACTCCAAGACGATGCTTGCGTTGGGAAGTTATGATTTATTTTTTTATGTGGAATTTAGGAAATATATTTAATATTTTTTATTGGAATTTTATTGAATTCCCTTTGCTTACTTAGTATCTAACAGTTTAATAAAAATGATAAAGCTGATATTTGTTATATTTGCTCTTGAAGATATATTTCAAGATTATGCATTTTATTTTATGTGGAATTTATTTTATTAAGATATTTAATGAAATTTTTCAAAGTTGTGGAGGGGGCAATGTCGGAGATTAATTGCATTTTGTTAATTAATAATCCTAAAATTCAAGTTATTTGAATAGAATATCTTATCGCCCAGGAAATAATGTACAGATCAGTACTGTATAAAGAAAATTGCAAAATGTAAAGTAGTTTTAACATGGTGATGAAAATGGCTTTGGGAGAAAACTGTATTATAATGCTTCATTTTAGGTCAATAAAAACTTTGGACATTATCTGGAAGAGGGTGCTCTGCATGTTGAAGCAATCGGCGCATATTAAGTTGCCTAATTAAATCATTTGAAAAGTAAAAAATATTTTGCAAAAACGGATATAACTCTTTCTTCTATAAGTATTATAAATGGGACGAGAAATAAAACAAATATAAAGTAAAGCTTTATTGCGTAATTTGTTTATTAGAAATATTTTTGTTTTGTGCCACAATCCTAAAATCTGAAGATTATAGTAGAAAAGATGTATTTCCAATTACAAAAGTAATTTTATCAAATAAATAGTACAATTAATAATAAATGTATAAAATAACTTTATTCTTTATTACCGAATGAGCACAACATCGTTTATAAATATGTCGGTATTTTCAGAAAAATGCTGACATGAGAATAACAATTATATAAAAAAATCTTATTTACATTGACTAAAACATTTCTGTTTGCTTTTATTAGCACAAAAAGTAATGTAAATTCTCTATATTGTCAGAAGTTATATTTTGCACAGCACTCACAATAATAAATCGCACTATCTCCTAGCACTGAGACGAAAATAGAGTCTCTATTAAGAATATGGGCGTTGTCTTTGACCAGAGGTTTACTTTTATCGAGCACATCCAACTGATTGTTGCTGCTGCTGCTAAAACACTTAGATTCATTTTTCGCACTTGTGGAGCCTTATTTTCTAAATATGAAAAGAAAGGGTTATTAGAAAGAACTAACACCAAAGTAAACCTTGTTTATTGACTTTATTAAGCTAATATACACAGCGCATAATGTTGTTACAACATACATTTACATTTCATATACAATAGATTTCGATCAATTACAATGGATTTCTGATCTATGTCTTAAATTAAATTTTATAAATTTACAATTCTGAAACAGACTAGAAGTAACTTTGTACACAGTTTTTTTTATTTACGTACGGATTTTTAAGTGAACACACGACTTAAACCTAAGCTGTCCACAGTGAGATCATTATTATTATCATTGGAGAGCACCGTGACGTGCAGATCCTAATAAATGTTGTGGCAGAATGACTAGAAACACTCGTACAAGTTCGTTTTTCATTTGTACAACGTTATAGACTAGATATGATTAAAATTAATATCACAATTTTCTTAGTATATAAGTTAAACGTGTTAAAATCTATCGATAACCCTAAACTTATGATCTACTTACATAACCATACTTACATATTTAGATACTGGCAATATCCCAAATTCGATTGATTTTTTTAAAGTTAGGCGGACAATACAATACAAAAAAACTTAGAAAACGATGTTTAAAGTTTAAACAGTGCAGCGTGCTTATTGCAAACTAAATCCCAAGCCCGCAGTTTGGGGGAAATTAAATTGAGAATTATTGAAAAGTAATTACAAAATATGCGAGATTTTTGGAAATCTCTTTACACTTAAATAAAGGAACTCGAATGTAATATGATGTAAAATTTTACGTTGCTAAAAGAAAGACCTGGGCATCTACGTATTAAAATCATAACTTACTATTATATCTCTAAATCTAAAATATTTCTAAGAAACTAAACATGACTAGATTGACTGGTACGAAATCGATGACTAGAAAATGACTAGTTTATTGACTAAAACAGTAGACTAGAGAGTAGACTAGTAGATTAAATTCTTAAAAATAATATGCAATATTAATAAATAATTAGCAATGTGGTTAAAATAATGTTTAATACAATGTTGAAATACAAAAATATTATATATTTATTATTCACTTTTTTAAATCTCTGGGATATTTTAAATCAAATGTGTGCTATAAATGATTTCCATACAAAAATCATCATTAGATAATCAAAAAAAGACATCATTAGATCATGAAAATTTACTTAAGTGTTCAAAGAAAAGACTTGATAGAAACTAAATTTTGGTACAAAAAACCATTGTAGGATATATGAAATAAAAATAATAATACAAAATGACTAGATTATTATTTTACTAAATTATAAATGACTAGACTCCATATGACTACACTTCAAATGAGTAGAAATCAAGTGATAGCTTATGACTAGATTTCAAATGACTAACATTTTATTGACTAGATTAGAAATGACTATTAGATCTTTAAACTACTCCATATATTTTAAAACGTAATTTAAAATGAATAGTTTAGGTAATAATTTTCTGTTTTAATTTTTTTAGAAATGACATCTTGCTGAAGTAGATTAAAATAACCTATAGGTATAATGTGATAATATATAGTACAAATAATAATTATATTATTAGATAAAAATTCTGTATTGCTTTTTTAATTTTTCTTGGAAATTTATTTTGTGATTTATTTCAACTTAATCAAAAAAATTTCAGCTTAATAAACGAAAATCTAAAAAATATTAAAGAAATAGATTTGCTTATAAGCACATTTTTTTTTAATATTTACTTTGCCATATATTTTGTTCAATTAACAATATTAATATTTTAGTGCTGTTTTTAAAAACAACAGTAGCATACAATCTAATCAGATTTATTGTGGTAATGTGATATTATAGTATATGATTATTATTTAATATTTAAAAAAGTTATAAAGACCCGATAACGTTATTGCTAATATTAATAAATGTGTAAAATTGTAAAATATTCAGTCATTGTATATTATTGCTGATGAACTAAATTTAATTTGTCAAAAAGTGAAGCAGTAACCATGAGGACTGAGAGTATTATTTGAAAATATTGAAAATTATTAGTATTGTTTGGAATACAAACTCTTTTATCGGATAGTCACCGTTTATCAGACGCCAAAATACTATTAATGATAATAATAAAAAATAAATCAACTACTTGTACTAGTAGCATTTAAAAATGATATGATATCAAGAAACGTATGAACAAAAAAAATGAAGAATCAGTATTGAAAAATTAAACATTCTGTAGATTTATATAGCTTTATTGTATTTTAAAATATTTTTGTTTGTTTTTAATATCTGTGAATTGCTTTGATGATTTTAGTCGTTTAATTTTAAAGTTAAACTTGATTTAAAATTTATCTTCATTTGTTCTTTGTTTAATTTAATAGGTAGCATGTTTTAGAAAAAAATATATAACTAAAAAAGTGTATAAATTTAATGGTAACTTGGTTTAATGGCGAATTACTAATTTTTGGTTAAAATGGTTACTAATTTTTTTTGGGACATTTACTACGCCTGTGGAAGAAAATATTAAAAACGACTGTTTGTTGTATAACCAACAACTCATCAACACCTGTCCATTGCTTTAAATTTCGAGTACAATAACCCATTGTACCCTAAAATGGTGAGTGATTATGGTATTTCACATTACATTTAGTAACTTTAATTAGAAAAAGCAAATAACTGCAAAAAAATTAAACAATTAAAAAGCAAATGGTCAACGTAATTAATGCATGACAAAAACTATTTGTATTAATAATAAAACTGTTTTTAAACTTTTTTATTTTAGTTAAAACAAAAAATTTAAATAGCCAAAAAGGAAAAGATTGAACGAAAGAATTGATTGAACTAATTTTAATTAATAAATTAAATATTTAATTAATGGGGATAATGATTTTTAAGGATGGATTTTGTTACAAATAAAAAAAATATTTTTTAATATCTGCATTGAGAATAAAAATTGTTGTTCTATTGACAAAAAATATTTGCATTAATATTAAAACTGATTTTTCTACTTTTTTATTTTAGTTAAAACAAACATTTTAAATTACAAAAAAGGGAAAGGTGAATTGAATGAACTAATTATTAATTAATTCCCTTATTAAATTAATAAAATTTAATTCCCTTATGATTTTTAAGGATCGATTTTTTACAAATGAAAAAATATATTTCTTCTTTAACAATAAAGAATTATGTGCATTAATAAAAAAAAATATTTGTTGTCCATTGACAAACAATATTTGTTTTAAAACTAAAACTGGTTTTATTACTTTTTTATTGCAGTTAAATCAAAAATTTTATATGGAAAGGAAAAGGTGAATTCTATGAATTAACGTCCAATTAATTATTTGAACGTTAATTCATTCAAACCACCTTTTCATTAAAGAAAAAAAATTAAATGAAATAATGAATGTTAAGGATGGAATTTTTTACAAATAAAAAATATATTTATTCTTTAATAATAAAAAAAACTATTTGCATTAAGAATAAAAATTATTGTTCTATTTGTTTATCTTATTCCATAGTAATAAGAAAAACTTTGTTTTGTTTCTAAAATAAGTTCTGATTATCTTAGTAGGCGCATTCTATTCAAAATAATTATGGCAGAATGAATAGAAGAAGAGATTACTTAACTAATTTTAATTGGCCATGAAAAGGTGAATTGTATTAATTAATTTTTAAATAACTTTCAAGAATGGACACAAAAATATGTTTATATATAATAAAAAGTTACCTGCATTAATACAAAAATGTGATTCTATTTGTTTCTCTTGGTTGATACTGATAAGAAAAAATATCATTTATTAAAGTCATAGTTATCTTATTGTTAGTAGAATGACTAGAATAAGAATTCACTTGACTAGTATATAAAGCTACAAAATTGTTTTCCTTAGAAAAATACCAAGTCTTCCTTTCTTTATCGCAAAAAATAATACAGCCCTTATAAAAATAGTATAATTAAACCTACCTATAATAAAGTAATTTAAAGATATAAATTAAATATTCTATTTATTGATTTCCTATTTTTATTTTTATTAACTAATATTTGGTTTTTAACCTTAATTATTATTGACCAGATTACGACTAGATTCAAAATAAACACTATTTATAAAATAGAATCATTACTATATACAAAACGAATCTTTAATATTTACGTAGTAGGTATATCACAAGAAAGAGCTTCCTCCAAGAAGTTAATTAATAATTTTCAGTAGGGAGACACCCACGTGATGTTCGGTACGTACCTTTCTATACCTAGCAAGTGTCCGGATGGTGGCGGCAGAGGCGGTGGTCTCCACAACCTTGGGGGCATCCTAGGAATCGGTCTTACGGGCATCAGTCTTTGTCAGTCAGCCTGGTGGGTCGCCTGATGTTTTCGTAGGTAGGCAACCCTTCGGAATTTCTTGCCGCAGTCGTTGCAGGGAAATTGTTCCGACGAGTCGTTCTCGGAGCTTTCCTCCGGTTTAGTTTCCTTCGGAGGTCTGGGTTTGTGCCATCGTCTGTGAGAAGCCAAATTCGCCGGACAGTTGAAGATTTTGTCGCATTCCGGACATTTGTACTCGACATGGACAATTCTTGAGCAACGATGTTGCGCCAATCCGAACGCATCCTCATACAGCTCTTTGCAAAGTCTACAAACGTAGTCGCCAATGTGGTTTTCAATTTTGGCCAACTCTGCTTTGGCTTCCTCAGTTACTTCTACCACGTTAAAAGCTGGATCTATATCACCTTTCCTCACGACCAAAGTTTCATCCGGGCCGAGTTCCCTGATGATTGTACCGGAAACTGGAGAAGTGTTGTCTTCGTCGAAATTCAATTTTCTGTTAGCTTTAGGTTTCTTGGTGGTTATGGGAGGGGTGGGTGGTTTTAACTTCTTAACTGGTTGCTCCGGCGTTGGTGATTCCGAAGAATTTCTCTTGCTACTAAGTCCAGGAGACGGAGTGCAAGGTGGCGTGATCTGCGCTGAAGACTTCAGAGATAAATCCAGCGGGCAAGCGGCCAGTTCCAGTGGTTCCGAGTACCTCAAGTATTGGAGGTGGTGCTGCAGTACCGCGGTCGCTGACAGCAACGGTGGTTCCAGTCCCAGCCTTTGGAGGACCGAGGGCTGGTAGTGATAGGGCCGGTAGGCGAGTTCCATGTCATGGTGATGATAGAAAGCCCGAGGCATGCCACCACTTCGCAGTGCAGCGGCTCGACAGGCGACTGAGCTTTCGAATTGCTTCGCGTAGCTATAAAGTTCGCTAAGCTCCAATGGTACGCGCGGGTCCTCCCACTTTCCGCAGGGAGAGTGCGCGGGGTGGGGTTGAAAGCTCGCGACGCGATTGGACTGTGGCTCGAGGAGCTTCGAGCCCATTGGAACGCGTTAGGGTGGACGGAAGCTCGCGCTGGCGGCGGATGCGGCACGAGCTCTTCTGCGAAAGGGGAAACCGGAGGAGCGAGCTACGGATTGCGGACGGGATAGCGAATAAAATTCCAGGATTCCTGAGCAGAGTGGGTGCGGGGGTGTGATAGCTTTCCTGAAAAAGCTTCAATTTTGATTCGTAATAATTGTGGAACAACAAAATTTTTAGTGGGGAATAAACACTTCAGTTGGTTAATTGGAATTTTAAAAGCTCTGAAAGATTTTTCTATTGTAAAGATAAAATTTTATTTCATAATTGCTTTATGATTATGTGGAAATGAAATGATTTAAATGAAACAATACTGAATTACAATTTATTAACATCAACTAAACATATTCAGACAACTTATCGGAAAATCCAGCATCCTCCGATGACAATTTCACGTAACGACGTAATCCTCCAAAGAGTAGTAATCTCCCTGCGAAAGCTTCTACAACCATTCAAATCTGGCCCTGCAGAGACACTCTAAATCCATAGAAGATATTTTCTCCCGAAATATTACTAAGGCTATCTATTTATCGATGTTTTCTTTTGAAAATTCATTTGCTATATGATAAATTAAAAATCTCGTGTGCTAGAAATTAAATCGGGTGCATAAAGTGGCAATAAAAATGTCTAGGGATCAATAATAGAAGAACCAGAAGGTGTTAAAGATGACAATAGGAAATCGCCACTGATGTAATTTTTATTGTTGCCACTACTTTGTTGTTAACATTTAATGTAGTAGATAATTACCATTACTAAGTGCAAATGAATCATAAACTGTACTACGTAATTAACCAATCCAGTGACGCAGTTTTTTTTTAATTGATAATTTCTTAAATTGGAAGGAAATTGTAACTTCACAAATTTTAAGTAATGAATAGAGCCCGGATCTTTATTTAAATAAATAATAAATATTTGGTTTTTTGAGAAAAATAAACAAATTCTTTCTCATTTAATCTAAATATATGTAATTCAATATTTTTCTAATTATCTTCTTTAAAAAACTATGTACAAAGAAGACGAGAATTCAAATGAAAATAC
Organism: Diorygopyx duplodentatus; assembly: GCA_033557515.1. NCBI lineage: Eukaryota > Metazoa > Arthropoda > Insecta > Coleoptera > Scarabaeidae > Diorygopyx > Diorygopyx duplodentatus. Next base: position 166 of record JAWQRJ010002542.1, on the reverse strand, counting down.
AATTGCCCAATAAAATGTTGAAAAAAAATTCAATTTTCATTTTGGATGTGCAGTTTTTTACAAATTTATATTGGATGTATCATAGAATAATATGATCGAAACAATTTTTTGATATCTCGCACAGATTTTTCATTAAAAAATGATAAATGTTCATTGAAAAATATTA
>JAWQRJ010002541.1:0-13349 GCA_033557515.1 Diorygopyx duplodentatus | reverse complement strand
GAACATTTATCATTTTTTAATGAAAAATCTGTGCGAGATATCAAAAAATTGTTTCGATCATATTTTTCTATGATATATCTTGTATAATTTTTTAAAAAACCGCAAATCTAAAATGAAAATTGAATTTTTTATCGATTTTTTAATATAGAGACGTTAAAATTTAAGAAATCAGTTCTAATATTTTTCTATGAACATTTATCATTTTTAATAAAAAATCTGTGCGACATATTAAAAAATTGTTTCGATCATATTATTCTATGATATATCCAGTATAAATTTCTAAAAAAACTAAACACCTAAAATGAAATGTCTGAAGGGCTCAAAGCGTTTAATACTTCAAAATCTCCATTTTCTTCCTCCTTTTCTTCATTAAGGATCCCAATAAGCTTGTTTTTGATACATAGTAAAATTTTATAGCTTGGATTTTTATTTAACACCTCTTCAAATGTTGTAATTTTGTAATTGATATTGTAATTATAGTAGTCATTTCTTTTCGAGATTTCGTCAGCAGTGCAGCTTCTATAATATTTATGTTAATGTAATTATATTAAACCTGCGATTTACAACTGCAGGCAGGCAGCGATTCTCAACATTTTATTGGGCAATTGTATTTCCATTTGTATTCTCGTCCTCTTTGTACATAGTTTTTTTCAGAAGAGAATTAAAAAAATATTGAATTATATTTAGATTAAATGAGAAAGAATTTGTTTATTTTTCTCAAAAAGACAAATATTTATTTATCATCAAAACTCTCAAAATATTTATTTAAGTACGAAAATATTTATTTAAATAAAGATCCGGGCCCTATTAATAACACACTTACTAATCTTAGAATATAGTAATTTTACTTTATCATCTATGTTGATACATGTAATAATTTAATAAAAATATGTCAATATTGATATTAAGGATGTAGTCTACGGTCATCGGAGTTTCTGAGGGGAGCTGAGGAGCACAAAGTCAAGGGGGAAGTAGGCGTGGACTCTTTACGCACACTGGTATTTACCCTCTCGCTCAGAACTCTTCACTTCTCATTCTGTCATATGACACATATTGGGAAATTGTAAACAGGTATCTGTTATCCTGTAATTTCCAGAATCAAGCGATAAAATAGACAAATTCTTAGGGTATCAATTGCGTTTTTCAATGTAATAAAAATCAAAGCCTATATATAACGTATTTTGATCAGATAATTTCGTATAACACCGGAGTACTAAATGGATAGCCTGTATATTTGTTTGACGTTCCCTTTATTTACACATATTATAGCTAAATATCTGTATTAATATGTTTATTTTTTATGGAACCTGGAACAAAATCCTTTTTTTAAGTGGAAGACCTTCCTATTCACATAAACACTTTTTTTCTGAAAAAGCAGTAAATACGTTCGTCAGAAAAACTATTTTGAGTTTTAGAAAATCGCAAGTTGGTTTTTTTATTATAATGTGAAAATTTTTACTCTTTAGAAAATAGTTTAAAGATTTAAATATGACCGCTTCCGCCGTGAACACCTCAAAAGAAATCGATTTCACAAAAATCAAAAAACAGATAAATTTTTATATTCGAGATAAATCGTAACTTTTAGCATCTATATTTCCAACCTGTTAAAAATACATTTAAAAACTAAAAAAACGTTACTTAAACACTACACTTAAACCAACAATACTTTCAAAAAAAATCACATCGAAAATTTTCCAAGTCAAAATTTTATGTATTGAAAACAGAATTGTTTCAAAACAATAAGAGAAAAATAACCAACCGAGTCACTTTAATTGTTAAGTAGATATGTTGGCATAGAGTGATTTTAGCCGATGTGTTCATTGAGATGTCGAATCTCGTAAACTGCTGTTAAAAATTTGGCGTAAACATGCTGGGCGTGAATCATCTAGATATCCTTGGAGTTTTTGCACATTTTTCCGAAATTTAACAATTAAAGGAAAGTCGATTATCGACCAAAAAAAGATTTTAGTTTTTAGATGATAACAAAGAAAAAACGATTCGTATTACTAACTATTACATATTGCTTAATGCACTTTTCCATTTTTCGATCCATTATTGTTGGACATTAACAATTCTATCGTATCCAGATTGTATTGAAGGTATTTAGTTAGGGTGAGAAAAAAAGGAAAACCATCACTGACTCCTTAAAGTGAAAGAAACGAGATGCTCTAGGAAAAGCAACAGATGCTCTCAAATTCGAATTCAAGTAGTAATTCTAAAAACATTTTTAATGAGTGTAACATAATCTCAGCCTACAAAACAAATAACAAGCTTTTTAACATATTTTCCAATTATAAAACTACTAAATTCCCACCCTCGAAGAAAGCGGTGTACACACCGTCAATTTTAACAACTGTAGAGGGGTATACATAGGTCAAACTACTCCAGAAACATACCAAAAAATGTTTTACTCCATTTTATATTTCCTTTGTCCCCAAAATCTTGTCAGTGTACACAAAATTATTTTAAGAGTGTGTGTTTCGTTTCCACTTTTATAACATTTTATTCCATGTTATACACTTTATATACAGGTTTTAATGTTATATGTTTTGATAATTGATCCAACTTTATTGAATTTTCATAAATAAACTGTAAGTTAAATTTATTATTGTTTAAAAAAGAAGAAGATAATAATGTTAAATTTTAATTATTTACACCGAACCCCAAGGACCGAAATTAGTCCCTTAGTTATTAACAAAAAATAAAACAAATAAACGAAATTAAAAGTTATTCGTTTGTTATTACTATATTTGCAAGATGGATTTTATTCTAATGTATTTTAAAGTGTGTCTACCATTTAATTCCAGGACTTCAAACAAATATGAATATTAGTAACATTAAATCATTTTAAACATTTCAAGAGGCCACTACATTCTTTACGAATACAAAATCGGTCAGGCAAAGTCGTCAGAAAATGAACGGACTATGTTTGAAAATTGAAAGTGGGCGTGTTTTATTTTCTTTTATATTTAGTTAAGTTCTTACTAATAATTAACAAAATCCTCAGAGAAGTTATGACTATTGGCAACAGGCAACCAATAACACACGCGGTACATATGCATTGTAACATCTATTGATGTCTTCACAATGAGTAATCTTAATGACTAATTACAATTTTCGTTGTGTAATTAACCTAAAATAACTTTTCACGGGCTAGTTTGACCTTTGATCACACGATGGCGCTGCCAGACTAAAAATGTTTTGCTTTTTTGAACCGAGCGACCTCGGTCTACCAGGTCCTGTAACCAGGTTTGTGAGAACTAAGATAAATGTTCCAACAAAATTTTGTACAACAATTTTACTATATCTTTAAATAAATAGTTAAATTTTCCAAATAATTTAATTAACTATATATTATTTATTTCTTTGCTTATTACCTTACTTGCAGTAGTAAAAATTAAAAACTTTAAAACAGGAAATTTACGACAATTAAATTAATTTATTAAATGAAAACTTCATTACGAAAAATATTCCCATTATTAAAAATCATAAATATATATACTATAGATCTTATAATACTATAGATCTTATAATTTAAATTTAACTTGAACCATAGGAGTATTAATTTTATTCTTAGTAACAGCTACAGCTTTTTTAGGATATGTCCTTCCTTGGGGGCAAATATCATTTTGGAGAGCTATAGTTATTACTAACTTATTGTCAGCAATCCCATATATAGGAAATATAATTCTACAATGATTATGAGGTGGATTTGCTGTTGACCAAAAAATCCTTTAGGAACAAATATAAATATTGGTAAATCATCATTTCATCCTTATTTTTCCTTAAAAGACTCAACTGGATTTATCTTTATAACTATATTATTGTTACTAGTATTAACAAATCCCTATATATTAGGGGATTCAGAGAATTTCATCCCTGCAAATTCTCTAATTACCCCAATCCACATTCAACCAGAATGATATTTTTATTTGCTTATGCAATTTTACGATCTATTCCTAATAAATTAGGGGAGTATTAGCTCTTGTTATATCAATTGCAATCTTATTTCTTATACTATTTATAAATAATAAAATAACACAAAAAATACAATTTTACCCAATAAATAAAATCCAAATCAGTTAAAAAAAATTCTAATGTTAAATTGCAAATTTCAGCTTACCTCCACATATTTATCCTATTAATTAGAAAAATCCAAATTAGTTAAAAAATTCTAATGTTATGTTGCAACACAAGCTAAACCTAAAGATATTTTTAAGAAAAAAAGATTGCCATAATGTGCACTAAAGTTGTTGCTTTATTACTAAATTTTTGCCAACAAAACAGAAAGGCTGATACATTAAAGTGTAGGATATCCGGAACTATAAACACTAGTATTTATATAATGCTGAAAATAATGAAAAAAGGAACTGCAGTAAGAAGATAGGTCGATCTTTTTCTGGGTGAAGGTTATCTCATATGACTACCTTTATTACAGTTACGGGCAAGTTTGTGTAATTGGTAATAAGACTGTAAGGAAAAAATATTTCACATAAACATTGCTCCATATCATCAAATAAAATTATTTTCGGATGTGAAGGACATCACATGATATGCTGGATATCACATTTTTTCAGAATGACACTCAACTTCGTTGTTTTAAGTAAAATACCTTGTATATTATTACATTTTTAAAATAGGGCTTATTCGTGTGCTTTTCCAAAATTGGAAATGTCGCTATGACTATTGACAAATTGAAAATTTTACATAAAGGCGACGCAAATACATAACGGTAATCCTTCACAAAGAAAGATAGTAACAAGTCATCTCCCATCGTAAATTTGTTCGTCAGTTTCGGTGATTGGTCGTTAACGGAACAGACCAGGTTAATAACAGATTTCCAGGTGTCATGGGGAGGGGGAACCCTATATCTCTATTGAGGTTATTGGGATATTTATGGATTTCTATTGCTTCTAGAATTTTTCTAGGATAATAGTGGGATTCGCGCGAGGATTTTGGTTTGGTTAAAAAGGATTTTGTGCTCTGTTTCAAGTCTATACACATCGAATGCAGATGCAGCTATATGTTTCAATCTAGTGCAGCTACCCAGAAGACGAATTATAAAAATAAAAGGCGGTCTCCCATTCCATTGTTCTACCTCAACTAAGTACATTACAACCAACATCCCAATAACACAGCACCTAGTAAGCGTTTAATAATGACGATAGATTTAGGCAACACCTTAATTTCATTTTTTTTAAACATAACCGATCAATTCTTATGGCTCTAGATTCCCTTATTGAAGACAATTGAAGATCTTCGTTGCCGAAGTTTTTCAATTGTTGCAGGTTTCGTTTTGTAAATAATAGATTTTACGTAGCCCCAAAAGCGAAAACCCAACGGACTTAAATCGGTAGATCGCGCTGGCCATTCTATTGGACATATTTTTGAAAATGGATAAGGTCTTCATTTAAATTCGAATTTCCCTCAATAACTACCTACGATTCCAATTTTTGGGTAATAAGAAATTCAGTGATGGTTTCTGACATCTCTAAGTATGTATTGCTATGTTCTGTAAATACTTCTGTGGATTTTCGTTGTAACATTACCCAAAATTTTGATTTGACATCTTTAGTAACTCCCAATCTGGACTGAGAGTTTTCAAATTGATACCCTTCTATGAATCCAGATCCTGTTGACTTGGATCAATATTATTATCAGTATATAATTAAAGCTCACTTAATTTTGATTTGCCCTCACAAAATATTTCCTTGGTCTTCAAACTTTTGCATTTCGGTTTGTGTTCAGGTAAAACTGGAAACGAAGTACAAATTTAGTTGGTTTTTAATTGCTCCGCCGGATATATTTGGATAGCGGTTTAGAACAGGGAAACGACCGACAATTCCACCATTTGCTTTAGAGCCCATTCGGTCGGTACGCGCGGCACACGTGCACTTCTTGGGACGTTTGAAAATTTCGGTGTCGGCAATTAAAACGGAAGACTCTGTGTTGTTTTGGCTCGGGTGGCGGTCGCCATGCATGGCCACCCGTGATTCTCTGCGCGCCAGGCGCGCCCGTCTTCGCCGTCTTCTTCTTTTGTGCCCATCAAGTCGGCTAAATGGCATGTCATCTGTCCCCGTGTAAATGCGCCACAGTGTATAAGGTTTCCGTTGTAATAACATATTTTGCTGACGCGTCGACGGTGTATCGTTACTTGAACCTGAATTGACGATGTGAATGGACTTCCAGTTTTGGCTCTCCGTTTTGTTTTAAGAGGGATTGGTATTAATAGAAAATGGCATACCTACTCAATTTGTTTTTATTATGAAATTCAATTGGGCATTTCCGTTTACTACCCGAACCAGCCCTTCATCAGGTACTTCATCAATTATAATCACGGATTTTACAAGCATTACTGATGCTACAGGACAGAACTACATATACCAAAAAATCTTGCTTATTGATTTTATTATGATAATCAGCTTTTTCTCTTCATTTTGGAAATCCGTCTTTGTTACCAATATCTATTTTAGTATCTAAATTTTTTTGAATTTACTTTTACCACCCAACCAAAATACCAACTAAGATTCATTGTTAAGTTTCTTAAATGAGGAACTGAATTTTCTCAGCCACCAATACATGTTTTCTTTCCTGAAAATTCTAGTAAATTGTTTTAGAGAAGAATTTTAGCAAAAAATGCTATGCACGGTTGCCAGAAACCAACATAATGTATTAGGCGCTTCAAAATGTATTAGTCGTCTTACTTATTTAATATTTTCTTCTCAAATGCAAAACAACATTGTAACGGCGACAAAGATATCAAAAATGCAATAAAATACAGTGTCCCATTGTAACTGAAGTAAGGGTAGCGTTCAAAATAAACGCGACACCCTGTATATTTAAAAAATATATCAGATGATAGACAACTTCATATGGTGCAATTTTTATTTGAGACACTGATGTTTCTAACTAATGTTTGTAATTGTTTAAATTTAATAAGAGGGTGAAATTTTAATGGGTGAATCATATTCCAATGAAAAATTGGCAAAAAAAAAACAATAATAGTCATAAAAATCGATAGGAAGGGAGCACTTTAGGACACACATTTATTTGAACTCTTTACCTTAATATTAACCCCTTAATGCACAATGACCGTCCATTAGAAATATATGGCGAACTGATCAAGCTAGAAGTAGAAAATTTGGATTTGAGTATGGTAGGAAGAGAGCTAAAAGATAAAAATATCTTCAATCTTTTCAATCTTCCGGTTATACCGGAAGTTGACAACAGCTTTGTTAATTTAAATAGAATGGCCCCAATTTTAATTGTTTTTCTTAATCTACACTCAATTTTCAACAACTTTCGTAATACGTTTGCCAGGCCAAAACTGAATCGTTTTCGAGATATTGATTTTTTTCGCAAAAATTATGGAACCGCAGCAACATTTTTAAAAATGGAATTTTCATAATTAGACTTATGTGATAGTATTCATACTTCATTAACCATTAGTTGAGACATTAAACTTTTCAAAAATACACGCGGCGGGACATTTTTACGTACATTCTTTGCAAAATTGATTTTTGAAATAAGAAAACTTTAAATAACAAAAAGTGATTTTTTTAAATGGCACTTACCAAATATTTTTATCTTATCGAATGCAGAATTAAAATCCTCGTTAAATGGGATTAGGTTTCCCTCTACCTAAAATACATATATCCTGTTCCGATTATTTAAGATTTTTCGAGCTCTTTCTGCAAATGCGATCATTTGACAATACATTCATTTGTTGGAAATTGGGCTGCCTACCAATCAATTTTGAAGTTTGTGCAACTTAGGTTAGTTGATTTTATATTTAGAAAAATTAATGCACGTATCGTTTGGTAGTCGAATTATCAAGATATTTCACATGTTTAGTTCCTGACAACGTTGACAAATCCTTACTGCGTTCTAATATGGCAACTAATTAATTAATTACTCCAATGTTGATATTATGAATTTATTTATTATTCATGGTCGATGCCAACGAATAGTAAGGAGAACTGCAGGACGTTTAACGAAAAATATCCGAATTTGCCGCCGCTTAATAGAACAAAATTCAGAAGGTTACAATCCAATTTGGTAAGTCATGGGAAAGCAACTGGAGTATGTGCAAAATTGTATATTTTTGCAGCAGCAACGTCCGCCCAAATATTTTTTACCACCCACACTACACATTAAGGACTTGCCAATGTTGTCAAGAACTAAACATGTGAAATATCTTGATTTCTCGACTTCCAAATGATATCTGCATTAATTTTTCACCCTAAATATAAAAACAACCAACCTAAGTTACACAAACGTCAAAATTGATAACTAATTGGTAGGCAACCCAATTCACAACAAATGAATGTATTGTCAAAGGATCGCTTTTGCAGCAAGAGCTCGAAAAACCTGAAATAATCGGAAAAGCACACATTTTAGGTATAGGGAACCCAATACCGTTTAACGAGGATTTTAATTCTACATTCGATAAGATAAAAATATTTTGTAGGAGCCATTTAAAAAAAATCACATTTTGTCCTTTCCCTCCCTTCCATTCCTTCCCTAGAAAAGCAGCATTTAACCATACACAGTATGTTTGTTCATTTAAATTCATATAATTTATTCATATTAGATTATATTATAATCTTATTAAACACACATAATGTTTAACGCACCGTTTAGAAGTTATTCCTAAAATATATCCGGGAGGTTAGGTGAGAGAAAGTTGTGTGAGTGATCCACACCAGTTGATTACCACTTTATGCATCTAGTTTTTCATGAGGAATCGCCATTTTCATAGGACATCCTGTATAAATTCCTGGAACATCAGTTCAATCAGAAATGTTATTCTCAAAATCTAGTCAAATGTTAATTGAGGCCAGAAATGTCTAACAGGAAAACTGCTAAAGATCATTTTTAAACATTATTTCTAAACTCTCTGGAGAAAGGAGACTGGTACAATTTCAGAATTTCACATTCGAGTATAGTATTTTATTTTTTCTTACCCTAAAGGGCCTAAAGGTATAATGAGAAAGTTCTGTTTTGTTGCTGCAGTGTATGCGTTTTTTTTAATGTCTAATGAACAACAGTATGAGTTTTTTTTCTTATTAATAGTGAATACATACTTATGAATAATCAGAATTTTGCATGTTTTTTTTGTTCTCAGCTAACGTGAATAAAATCAGTAAAACGGTTATGAAAGAATATTTGAAAAAATCGGACAGGTCAACTTTGTTATAAAAATTAGGTTATAAATAGGTTATAAAAATTTCACTTCATCTGCGTAATGGCTGTGACGTCATCGAGTACTTTTTTAAATGGCATCCTACATTTTTTATGGATTGGATAGGGTTTAGCTGCCCTTTAACTCCCAAAATAGACCCCCAAAAATTATATTTTTTATCACATTATCGGCAATATCTTGGAAATTATGAACTCAGCTCAGACTTTCAGTGTTCGTCTCAATTTACATGTACTATAAATATATTCTAATAGGGTGCTATATAATTATACTACAACTTGTAAAATCGTCAAATGTTTGTTCCTAAACAAAAGCTGTAGACAGAATGGCAGTAGAACATTCTACGTTAGATGCCAGCTTCATCTGTCAATTGATATATTAATTGTAGTTTTACATTATATTATTAGTGTTGTTGTTTTTTGCTTCAAAATAAATGGGAACATTTAACCAAATTTAAAATCCAGTTACTATCTCAAAAACATTCGTTTTCTGTGCGTATTTTCAACAGATGGCTCTACTTAAACAGTATATTAATATTATATTATATGTATATTGGTAGGTTTTGTTTTAAAATACCTAGTATATTATGGGTATAATATTATAGGTGTGAACTTTAATATAATAAAAATACCGTTTATATAAAACGCAATTTGCAATTTGTACTAAAGTATTTACTATGAAACACAATTTTTCATTTTCAAAAGTTCTTAAGTAACCTTAACAATTTATTATCCCCTTCTCCCGGTGAAAGATACAATTATTATAAATTGAAATAATTATTATAAACATAATTTCATTTTTGGGTCAGTACATTTTTACATGCAGTACATCACAGAAAATACAATAAAAACACATACACTTTTGCTAAAATCAAAGCACACTTTGCTAAAATGAATAGTTGGACACATATACACTAAAGGCTTTAATTTAGTTCGTATTGTTGAAAGTAAAGAGAAGAAATATAGGGTTATTCAGCTTAAAAGTATTCATTGTAGACGAATATACACTATTGATAGAAATGTCCTGGCATCTTTTGATACTATTCTTAAACGCTATTACTATATCTTGGAGAATTTCTCATCACGTTTCTCTGAACTAACTCACAGAAAAATATCGTTATGGCCTGGATACTTTTGCATAATGCTTTTGGATACTTTTGCATCCAGAGTATTATGAGAAAAATTAGGTATTTTATTTGCAGTATCTCCTAGAGATTGTTATGAGAAAGAATTGGTTAACATTCAGCATTTCTCAAGATGCTGAGAGTTTACTTCTATTCGTCTTCTTTTGAAACATTTTAAGCTGAACACTCTGCATATTATAATAATTCTCAGAAAAAATGAAAATTTACTAAAAAGAAATTGCCTGCTCTAAGAATAAATACTCATGGCACAATCTTCGTAGTTGTTTGGTAGGTAGAGTGATCCCTAGATCACCAGATCTTGATCCACTGAATTTCTTTTTCTAAGGTTTCTGAAAAACATGTCTCTTTGGGACGTGTAGTGGATCCACAGAACGTTCCAACCCGCATTAATGTACTGTTGCATCAAGAAACGAAGATAAATTGGCCAACCAAACATAGTCAATCATTCTTCATCATGGACCAATGGATGCTGCTGGTAGACTTTTCTCAAATTGTTTAATTCAGATCTTAATGCATTACCAGTTTTTGGCCACCAAACCACTTCTTCGTTCCCGAGTTTTGGGCCAAACCACTTGATTCAGCAGCTCGAGGAATAAACAATAATAAGCACTCGTTCGTAGTAAACAGAAAATTCAAAAGCGTAAAATTAGTTATAATAGTCGGTATAAACATTTACCGGATTTTAGTAAATAAATAAGCGGTCGTCCGTATAAAGGAATTCGATTATTTTGTTTACCGGTCGTAATATAAATTATTAGTATTAAAGCAATGAACTACTACTGTTTGGAAGCATGGATTTCGTGAATGAACTAGAACGGGTATTGGAAGAGTAGAGTTTAGGGAAATCAACAAACATTCCAGGGTGAATGTTAAGTTCCTTGGAAGTGTATTCAGGAGTCAGAGTGTAAATATTTAAGCGATATCAGTCAAATATTTTCAATTAATGTTAGGTGTTTTTCCATTTCATCTTGTCTGCTTTTCATCTACTACAGCCCCAATTGAGTAATTATATTAAGCATTAGTAATATTTATTTTTATGGTACTAACTATAAATTATAGAAAAACAAACAAAAACTCAAGTCCGAAGTATTAAAAATAATTTCTTGTGCCAATTATAATTATAACAAATATAGTATTTGTTTTATGAATATACTGAATTACTCCCTGTATATTCGCATAAATTGTCGTCTATACTTCCTATAAATAAGAGTTTGTTGACTTATGAGTTTGTTACATTGAGCAATCTCATCACTTTTCTTCTTCTTTTTTCAGTTATGAGAACTTCAGGCGGCTCTATGCAGCCGATACAATGCGACAGAAAACCATATCTCAGCACAACACCACCTTCAATCCCTACTTCAATACCATCGCCTCCTGCAGCTAACACAGCACAATATTATGAACATCATATCAACAACAAATATACAATGTAGATAAGATAGAAACAGTTAAACTGCTAAATTGTGTCTGCAAACTAAAACCCCACAATTGGAAGTAAAAATAATAATTTAAATTATCGAAGATTCTACAATTAGGCTGAAACGATCGGATATTAGAAAGTTCTTATTAGTTCTGTAAGTGTTAATAAGGTGCCATGTATATAGCGTATTTATTTTATGTTATATTTTTCTTTATTGTTGTAAATATGTCCTAACACGTTTTTATCATACAGCTAGCTACTACCAAATGTCCTTGTATAAAGTTAGACACTCGATTATCTACTTATAATAAAGACTATTTGTAATAAAACCGTGTTTTACTGCCCCTTTACTGTTATAACATCGCTTGACTCCGAAATAAATCGCAATATCAAAAGCTGTTAAAAATAAAGTCATCCATAAATCGAATTAAACGGTGTTTCTAGTTTTAAAATAAGATTTAAAAGCTTCTTTATAATAAGATTTAAAAGAAAGATGATGAAGATGTTACAACACAAAACGCAAACGGGAAGGTAAGAAATAAAAAAAAAACATCTTTTAAAAACTCATTATTGTAGCAGCAATGTGAAAATTTAAAGTTGGTGTCTGAATAAAAGAATTTAATTGTGTTCGAAATGATTTTTTACAACAACTTGGAATATTTACTTTTGGAAATTAAATATAAGCGGTTGGTTTCCAGATGTGCCGGATATCGTTCTAAATTTTTATGACCTTTAAATAATTATGTAAGGCCAAGTTATTCTTGGCACTTTCCATGAACAAAATTTAAATATATTGCGAAGACGCAACATTCCGCCCACCAAACACAAAGTATTTACAAAACAACAAATTAATACTACGGCAAGGGACATAATTTCACTAAAGGTCTTTTTACAATACCAGCAACTGTCCTTAACGATGCTACTCTACAAATTCCATCCGAATCTAGACGTAGTTCTTAAACTCTTCCTAATGCCCACTTTAACGGTGGAAGAATTTCATTTTAACCAGCACTAGAGTATCAATCTTTATATCCGATACTCTCGAGTGTGATCACTTTACTTTTCGTGTCAATGTATGTAAGCATTCCTTGGACGCCATCTTCCAGAGATCCTGATGCATTCTTCCACATGGCCTAAAGATTGATATTCTGACATAAACGAACGTTATTCCTCGTAGACACTAGGATTCCGAATTAAAGGATGTACCAAATTATGAAATCTACGAAGAGCTACATCCCTTGATCCTTCAAAGGATGGTAAATTAGCCGTGAACATCATTGGTACTACCTAACGACCGTCATCATTAAGAGCAAAACTCTCCAAAAACTCCAAAAAGAAATTGTAACCGGCGCCAAAGATACTTCCTCAAGCTCCAAAAACTTCTTCAGCGATTCGCCCAAACATGCATCACCACAAGCAATATTCAAAGACTGAACCTCAGATCCACCTGACAAATCGGTTTTTCCACGAACGATTCATTCAAACATTGTATTCATGGCTGACGGTTGTCTTTCACCTCCAGAAATATGACTACCTAAAAGTGTTCGGGAGTATGCATCTGCAACCAACAACAAATCTATATC
>JAWQRJ010002540.1:0-13352 GCA_033557515.1 Diorygopyx duplodentatus | reverse complement strand
ACGCGGCGACCACCGGAAAACCAAGAAGAATAAGGAATGTAATTCGTAGTGATTTAAATTGATACATAACGATTTTTTTTCAAAACAAATTCTTTTAAGAAGGGAGAATTATTAGGCTTTATTCTATAATCAACTTAAGAAAATTTATTTTTATTACAGCGGTGTTCGCACTCCAATGTTTGGACATGATGACATCATCGATAGTCTGGCGTCCGGATGGGAAGTTTTTCTTGGTTGCGTACGGAGAAGAAGGAAACAGACGTTTTAAGGTTTTCAGCGTCGTCGATGGTCTTGTATCGGAAAACGAGTATATCCCTGGTCTGCAAACAGCTGTATCGTGGCGTTTGCTGCATAATATGATCACGGTGGCTTGTTGTAGCGATAACATATGGAAATTGGTCATTTTTGAAGGCTCAGGTTACGCTAAGATGGTTGTTAATCTAAAGGAGACGGTGAGTATGCTTTATTGTTTTTTAATGTACGTTACCTTTTTATCAAAGTAAAAATCAATACTCAATTTCAATGAAAAATGAATTGATCTCAACTTATGTTTACGCACAAGTAACATTTTTATCATTTTACAAAATTATATTTATCATGTCATTTTTATTGATCTACATCACAGGTATAGATAGACATTCCATTTTTCAATAATTAAAAGCAGGGCTTCGAACCGTTATATTTTTTCGTTCCGGTTTAACTAAAAAAAAAATACCGGTTCAGTTCCGGTTTTCGTTCTGCCAAAAATTACGTTTTTTTTGGTTTTCGGGTTTTCGGTTCAGTTCCGAGTGTACAATTTTATTTTATTATAATAAACGGTATAAAAAAAATTGTGTTCATTTGGCGATTTTTTAAACCGTTTTAATTCAAAAGCGTGTAAAAATAAACCTTGAAAAAAAGGTTTTGTGTGTTTTATTCAATTATTATGTTATTAAACAAAAAAACAAGTAGTATACAGAACAAATCGATTTTAAAAATTAATACATAGGTGCTTACGTTATCAGTAGATCAATATCAGAAGATTGTCAGGTGAGGTTAAGTACGAGAAACACTGAGAAACGCGAGCGAAAGTCGTGAAGTAGCTACAGTTAGGAAGGAGTGAACTTCGTTGCATCGGAGTAGTGAAGTTGCTTACGGTGACAAAATTACTGAACACGTATCGAACCGAAATAAACCGATATTTTTTTTCGGTTCAGCTCCGGTTTTCGTTCCGACCAAAATAACGTTTTTTTTTCCGGTTTTCGGTTCAGTTCCGGTTCGACGCCCTGTAAAAAAGTTCGTTTTACTTTCTCTTATCCTAAGGGCAAGATATAACCTTAAAACTTTAAGTTCGTTTTAAACGTCAAAAACAAAACCTCTACGTTTTACTTTCTTTTACATTTAGGGTAAGAGAAAATGAAACTAATAGGTTTTTGGTACCTGAGTAAGAGAAACTAAAATGAACCTAGTTATTTTTTGGGTTTTTTTAACGTTCAATGCAAAACAAACTGAATTATGCAACTTTTTAAAATAATATCATGAAAATGTGCTAGCATAACTGAATCCTAGCATAATCGTGAATAACTGAAATATAACTGAATCGTAGCTGACTTTTGGAGGTTGTAAGGATTAATTTTTGTTGAGTTAGGGACACTTTACTGGTGTTCGTATAGCGTCCTTGCACATTGAGGTATTTACATCAATACGGATTACATTCGAAAACACTTTTGGAGGTTATATTATAAAACTAAGCTTGTATTATTAACTAAATAAAATATTACAGTTTTCTTCCTATATTTTTGCAAAAATTTATATACAAATCCCCTGAAATGGTTAAAGAAAAAAACATTACTTACGATTATTGTATTGCGTATTGGCGTTGTTCTGATTATGCTTGTATTGACCGCGCTGGTTGCTGTAGTTGTTGTAGCCGCTGCGCTGGTTGTTGTGGCTGCGGTAGCCGCCGCCGTCCCTCTGCCCGCCGAACCCGTTCGAGCCGAACGGCGGGATCAGGTTCGTGCCGGACGTGCTCAGGTTCATGAGCATCTCGTCGATGCCGCTGCGCATCTTCATCGGGTGCCGGAACAGCTCGGAGCCGGTCGAGCGGTCGAGGTCGGCGCCGCCGCCCCGGTGCTGCTCCTGGTGGTTGCGGTCGCGCCTGAAGCCGAGCCGGTCGTCCTCCGACGGCCGGATCTGGTGTATCGGCATCGGACCCTCGACGATCGTCGCCTTGCGCGGCACCCACTCGTTCTGCCGCAGGTCGATCACGTCCTTCAGCATGAATCGGATCCTCGGCGCCAGTTCCATGTTCTCGGCTAGGCTCGCCATCCGCTCAAAGTACTGGTCCATCAGCCCTTTGCCCTTGTTCGTGTCGAGGCTGCGGCCGCACGTGCGCAGGATCTGGCACAGGCACTCGAGGTCCTCGGACGGATCGTCGCCTTTCCTCGTGATAAGCAACTCTTGGATGCATCTGGAGGCAACGTTGCAACGATAACAATGCTTATTCTACGTTATTTTTAATATCTGTAGAAAATAATCCAAAGAGGAAAATCATTTCTTGTCTCACTTGCTTAGATGAGATTGAATTCCAGATAAATTAAAAATTGAGTAAATTAAGTTAAAAACTGTTCAAATTGCGGACCAATATCAGTTCTTCATGTATTGTTAGAAATCCTTAAAACTGTTATTAAAACCAACATCAGTTTGAATTTCAAAATCTTCGTAACCTGAGGTCATAAAACTGAACTAAAGAATTTTTAATCGATACGAGCTTTAAAAAAAATTTGCAAGTGTCTAAATACTCACAGGTGTGCAAACAAAATAGCTTACCTGTGCAATATGCCTTCCGCAAGAATTTCCAGCTTGCCGAGCTCTCCGATAAACTTGATGTTCCCGAGCATTTTGCGCTTGGCGATCTGCCGACGCTCCTCCTCCTCCAGAGTGTTGTCGCCATGGCCGTACTGGTCGAGTGTCGCGGCCCTGTTCTCGAACTCGGCCTTGCACTTGTTCAGTAGAAGGACGCGGAACGTGCACGGGTTGTTTGGTGGCTCGAAATTCGGCGCTTCCTCTGACAGCCTCTTGCACAGCTGTGCGTACATAGACGAGTACTTGGGCTCGTCGAGGGCCTTCTCGAATATCAGCAAGATGACGCCCTTCAGGATGACGCTCGAGCTCAGCTCGATGCGCAGGAGGTCATCGCTCAGCTTCTGGAACTTCTCTGGAGTGAGCTTGTTGAGAATTCCGCGCACCTAAAGAAAACGCACCTTTCAGTTCTCTTGTAGATAGTGCCTGGTAGACCGAGCTCGCTCGGAGGATAAGAAACAAAACATTTTTTGTCAGCGCCATCCTGTGGTTGAGGTACTAACAGATCGAGCCACAAGCTATTATAATGAACGAAAGCTCATTTTATAACTTTAAACTATTTTATGAAAGTTGAGACCTATCTCAATCGATTCCTCACACCCAAATTATGCAAATATCACTAATAAATATACAAGATTAGCTCGTTTAATAGTATATATAAAACATCTCTAGTATATATTTTTTGGTTTGAATTTATAAAAAATGTACAATCGTCGTTAAATTTACCTTCCTAAAGACCACGTCATTACGACCCTCCGGTGTGCTGTTTGCATCTTGGTGGCGCAGTGTAGAGGGGGGGACCCAGCGTCGCTTGGCGGGGGGAACCACGTCCTTCCCCGAAACACGAGCTTGTGGCCCCTGTTGCCTGGGGCACTCCGTCGTGGTGGGTTTACTTACGCGCCCCAAAATACGGTCTCCGCACCTACCCACCCGCTATGCCTCCAACACTCTCTCTACCCAAACGAAGCGGACTTCCTACTACCGCCGGACTCTTCGTTCCCGAGTCTAGTCGATACACCGATTGATCGATTGACCAACTGCTGAAATCGGAGCGAAACCGTTGAGGATTAAAACGGAAAATTCTAACGAACAATTTTGTTTTAAACAGGTACATAAATTTAATTTCTTTATTTTAAGTGAAACACACTGCATAGTAATTATAGTGCATTTTCGATTTGCACATGTGTTTGATGATCTGCAAACAAAACACATATTTGAGCGATGAAAGCTTTGATTTTGATGTGAATGCATCTTTCAGGTACCGATTAATTAATTTTGTATCTGTTCTTTCTGCTATAAGCGAAGTGGTAAACTGTAAAGAGTGCGGCGGTGATATAAACTTTACTGAAACTTCTCTTCGTGGTCTTGGATTTACACTAAAAGTGAATTGTGTTAAATGTGAACCAGTTCACAGAGAAAGACGGGAGATCGATCAATACCAACGTTCCAAGTTGTATTTGAGTAAACAAGTAAAAATTCTTAAAATTTCTTCTTAAACAGTTAAGTAACTGGGCGACACATCTTTTTATTGATAGAAACCATTGAAGAATGTCTTCACTGGAAATGAAAACTATAGCAATATGATGACAAGATATTTATAGATATTTTAAATTACCGATTAATTAATTTTGTATCTGTTTTTTCTGGTATAAGTGAGGTAGTAAACTGTAAAGAGCGCGGCGGTGATATAAACTTCACTGAAACTTCTCTTCGTGGTCTTGGATTTACACTAAAAGTGAATTGTGTTAAATGTGAACCAGTTCTAGTAAACTCATGCCCTCTTATCAATGGTAAAGCATATGATGTGAATGGACGATCAGTTTTTGCATTCAGACTTCTTGGTATTGGTTTAGCAGGAATAGACAAATTCTGTGGAATCACAGACTTACATAAACCAATTTTCTAATTGTTCTACGATAAAGTTGTCAATGATATTTACAGTGCTACAAAAACTATTTGTGAAGTGTCCATGAAAAATGCTGTTCAAGAGGCAAAAGAATTGGATAATGCAAAAGAAGAACTCACCGTTTCAAGGATGGATGGTTTCTCATCCCTTTTAGGTGTTTCTACTCTTATATCATTTTACTTAGGAAAAGTTCTTCATCTTATTGTAAAAAGTCCATACTGTAAAGCTTGTGAATTTTGTAAAATTTTTGAAGGTACTGAGGAGTATAATGAGTGGAGCAGTGAACACTCAGGTAAATGTTCTGCTAATCACGAAGGGTCAGCTGGAAAAATGGAAGTAGATGGTATTGCAGAAATGTTCAAAAGATACCAAACGCTTTATAATGTACGATATGGTAATTATGTAAGGAATGGAGACAGTAAGACTTATAAAGGAATTGTTGACTCAAAGTCGTATGAAAATTTAGTTGTGAAAAAAAAGGAATGTATAAGTCACGTGCAAAAGCGAATAGGTCGCTTACGTGCGTAAGCGAATTACATAAAACAAAAGAAAAAAGATAATTCTGGTATAGGTGGCAAAGGGAAGTTGACGGCCAAGCTTATTGATGAGTTAACAGTTTACTATGGTCTTGCAATTAGAAGGAGTATAAATACATCAGTTGAAACAATGAAAAATGCGATATGGGCAACTTATTACGATAAAATATCTACTGATGAAAAGTCACAGCATGGCAAGTGCCCGTCCGGTGAAGATACCTGGTGTTACCCCGTATCAGAAAGCGAAGACCTCTGGAACTTTGGATTCTTATAAACATAAGAATTCTATTCCTGTAGTTATCCAAAAAGGAATCGAACCGGTATATGATAGATTGACTGATGCCGATTTGTTAGAACGCTGTTTAGAAGGATGCACTCAGAATAACAACGAAAGTCTAAATGATGTCATTTGGTCTATGGCTCCAAAAGTTCATTACAGTGGCGCGAAAATTGTTCAGATTGCATCTTATATTGCAGCTAGTATATTTAATAATGGATACACTAGTGTATTATAAACGATGCAATTATTAAATCTTACAATTGGCCCAAGCGCGCTGCGATTGTCAGAGAACTTGGATTCTAAGCGAATATCTATAGCCAACATGAGAGCGCAACAAGAGACTAAAGAGGCCAGGAAATTGAAAAGAGATTGAATCGCAGATTGAAGGTAATTTTAAAAAATTTTTGGTTTTAAGATGCTGAGGCCGTACGTTTTTCAAACTTGTGTGCAAGATATCTCAAGATCTACTTAACGGATTTTGATGAAATTTAAACCACATGTTCTCTTATTAACATTATCTAAGATGTATCATAGGTTTTTTTTTAATTGGATGTCACGTTCATTTTTTATAAATTTTTAAAACTCAAAATTTTGATAAAATTCAAAGTTTTTTTTTCAAACAGCTGCCATTTCCACAAAAAAAATTGAAAACTTTTTCCCTATGCTACTACATATTAGCTAATACCTTTCTAAATAAGAAAAATATTGTTTTTTTTATTTTTCAGAGGATGTCTTACACAGAAAAAAATTACACCATCAGCAAAAAAAAATTTATTAGTTTTTTTTAAATTGTTCATCAACTTCTGCGTATATTGTGAAATAAAAAACATCCACTAATCGCACCAAAATATCCGATACCACATTATTTGAGTGTAAATGTATGGTTAATAAAATGGCACTTCTTCAAAACAAAACGAAATCGATAACCTGCTTAGATGCAAATATATTTTTAATTAATTTTAGCACCCCCACCAAACAAATTAGTGCAAAGGAATAAACAAAATTAATGGAAAATTTTATAAAAACGATAACACACGATGCATGACTAACGTAAATTTTAAGAAACTTACAAAACAAAGGCACACCGCCAAACAAAATAAAAAACAATCGCCTTCCAAGAAACAATCGGACAACGTGTAGCCACTACTCATCGAATACGGACTGACTATAGCGACGAATTCATCAATAAGCGTCAGATAATTACTCAAATAATCCGACTTAAGCCCTAAATATTTACAAATAATAGCTGGCGGATTATTTATAAACGATAAATCACCCGTGGGCTGTTGTATCACTTTGATAACCTAAAATTTTTCGCTAGAAACGAGCGAGGAACGCACCGCTGTGAAGTCAGGTAACATCCCCCGTTACCTGTTCTGTGCGGACGTAGTTAACTTTTCAGGACAATAAGATCAGTGGTAAGGTCAACGACCAATACACAGGACACGAGTATGAAAATCCAAGGTCCACATGCCAAGGATTTCTTTACATTGTGCAACAAAGCAGGTGCTCAAACAAAGCCAATAAAAAATTAATAGAAATCTGCACGTCACATACAGATACTTAAGAAAAAAATCGCATACGATCGGAAATGGGTTTTTAGTCCCTAACCATACCTCAAAGATCGGCCTGCTTTCCTAACCGCACTGGATAAGCAGTGAAACCCAGTAAAAACAGTTCTTTTCGTTTTACCGTGTGAAACTCACCGTGCAAATGCAAATAAATAAGAAAAATAACCACAACTCATTGTTACACGTCAAAAATGATGTCGAACGTAAACCAGCAATTTTAACGAAAAAACTTCACTCGAAACGGTAGTTTCTTATTTTCTAACTTAAACCAAAAGTAATTTCGAATTTTCACGTATTTTGAATGGAAGTAAATCTAGAAAAATGGGCATATGACGCATCACTGTGCATGGGCCCTTTGCACAAAGAAATTAAAGGCACCTACAAGCGTATAATAAACAATCCGTTCGACTTACCGGCTAATTTAGACACTAAAGCGTGCGATTCTACTATAACAATATATTAATGCACACAAAAATTGTCTATAGTCACAATAAATTTCACTTACAGAGCCGTCGTTGTTGTGTTAGTGAGACACTGGCAGCTGTCGGTTAACATCGGATAGTTCCGTACTAATCAATACACCTACTTTTTAATATTTATTTTGGACAAATTTAATTAAGAGACACCTAAAACGATTGTAGATATACAAAATTAATTTTCTATTGAAATAAAAATCAACAAACTCGGTTTGTTTTGCTCTAATCTTCTTAAATTTGTACTTTAGGCTTTAAATTGACGTTCTACATTGACAGTATTGGTTGTTCACGAGAAAATCCCTAGATTCTCGGAAATATCGATCAGTCTCCTAAACTGTTCATTAGAATTACCTAAATCGATTTATTTCCTCACGCTTTTTTTGTAGACATTTCCAAAGAACACCTTGCAATTCCATCTTGCATTTATAGATTTCAGTTTTCCCATTGATTCATCCGACTACACGTCGCAATAATTTCAAATTTTGCCTCCACCAATAAGCTGCATTTCCGCTTAGGAACCATTCTGACATTGCCAATAAATCTCAAGTAATACCAAGATTGGCTCACGGCCGGGTGTTTAGAAAGTACTGACATAAATTGGCCATTATTTATAGTTTAATTGTCCTCGTTTATTGGCGACTGTCGTAAATTTGTATTTAGTGCGAGACTGGCCGATTTCTGAACGCAGCCGCTAAATTGTTTGTCGTCTTTACTGCGAGCCTTTTCCGCTGTTTTAATCATTCTCCGTTGAACCAGCTCCGCGAAACGAAAAAAATCAACTAACCATGGTAAATAGCGTGCCCTTTAATATTTATTTCGTCCGCCAACGTTTTCGTCGCATTCGCTTTGGGTTACTCGCCAAAGGTGCCCAGATTTCGTGTTTCAATTTAGCCTACTTTAAAGGGGCAAGCCCATTTTTACCCTTTAGCTACTAGATTTAGCTACGAATTAACATGGAATTGATGGTTGCATTAATGATTTGTGTTTTCAGGGTAATGAGAGTTCCCTACCCATGGAGCTTTGCTCTAATTGTAAGTAACCTTTATACTTTTACGTTTAGTTTACATTTCGAGACTTATCGTGGGTTTTTTAATTAGACGGTACCCTATGAATGCTCCAAAAGTTCTTGTACTATTAATATTATTAATATAGCCAATTTTGTGGTCACTAATAATAATAACGCAAGTAATGTAAATTCTGGCGCTCGGAAATATGGCTATAAAAATAATATTTTTTTGTTACGCAGCTATTAAATATATATAATGTTTTTTATTTCACACAATAATGTTATAGAGAATATGCGGTTTAAATTTCATAAAAATCGGTTGAGTAGATATTGAGATACCTTGTACACAAGTTTGAAAAACGTAGTTTCCTGTTTGGTTTCTTAAAACCAAACATTTTTTAAAATTACTTTCAATCTGCGATTCCTGGACCGTAAATGACGTCTTCCAGTGATACCACGATGTCGTCAGACTCCTTTTGAGCAGCTCTTTTCAATTTCCTGGCTTCTTTAGTCTCTTGTTGTGCTCTCATGTTGGCTATAGATATTCGCTTAGAATCCAAGTTCTCGGATAATCGCAGCGCGCTTGGGCCAATTAATAAGGTTTAAGTAAGGTTTAATAATTGCATAATTTCTAACACACCAGTATTATCCATTATTAAATATACTAGTTGCAATATAAGATGAAATCTGAACAATTTTCGTGCCACTGTAATGTACTTTTGGAGCCATAGACCAAATGACAGCGTTGAGACTTTCGTTATTATTCTGAGTGTATCCTTCTAAACAACGATCTAACAAATCGGCATCAGTCAATCTATCGTATACCGGTTCAATTACTTTTTGGACAACTACAGGAATAGAATTCTTATGTTTATAAGAATCCAAAGTTCCAGAGGCCTTTGCTTTCTGATACGGGGTAACACCAGGTATCTTCACCGGACAGGCACTTGCCATGCTGTGACTTTTCATCAGTACTCCTTTTAATTGCAAGATCATAGTAAACTGTTAACTTATCAATAAGCTTGGCTGTCAACTTCCCTTTGCCACCTATACCAGGATTATCTTTTTCTGCTTTACGTAATTCGCTTACCCATTCGATTTTGCACGTGACCTATACGTTCCTTTTTTTCACAACTAAATTTTCATATGGCTTTGAGTCAACAATTCCTTTATAAGTCTTATTGTCTCCATCGCCTACGTAATTACCGTATCGTACGTTATAAAGTTTGGGATTTTTCGAACATATCTACAATACCATCTACTTCCGTTTTTCCAGCTGACGTTTCGTGATTGTCAGAACATTTACCTGAGTGCACATTGCTCCACTCATTATACTCCTCAGTACCTTCAACATTTTTCTAAAATTCACAAGCTGTACAGTATGAGCTTTTTACAATAAGATCAAGAACTTTTCCTTAGTAAAATGATATAAGAGTAGAAACACCTAAAAGGGATGAGAAACCATCCATCCTTGAAACGGTGAGTTCTTCTTTTGCGTTATACAATTCTTTTGCCTCTTGAACAGCATTTTTCATGGACAATTCACAAATAGTTTTTGTAGCACTGTAAATATCATTGACAACTTTATCGTAGAACGATTAGAAAATTGGTTTATGTAAGTCCATGATTCCACAGAATTTGTCTATTCCTGCTAAACCAATACCAAGAAATCTGAACGCAAAAACTAATCGTCTATTCAAATCATATTCTTTACCATTGATAGAGGGCATGAGTTTATTACAAATGGTTCACATTCAGCATAATTCACTTTTAGTGTAAATCCAAGACCACGAAGAGAAGTTTCAGTAAAGTTTATATCACCGCCGCGCTCTTTACAGTTTACCACTTCACTTATACCAGAAAAAAACAGATACAAAATTAATTAATCGGTAATTTAAAATATCTATAAATATCTCGTCCTCAGATTGCTATAGCTTCATTTCCAGTGAAGACATTCTTCAATGATTTCTATCAATAAAAAGATGTGTCGCCCAGTTACTTAACTGTTTAAGAAGAAATTTTAAGAATTTTTACTTGTTTACTCAAATACAACTTGGAACGTTGGTATTGATCGATCTCCCGTTTTTCTTATTAGTTGATGCTGACGAAATTAAACGTCTTGGCAAGAGATTCCGCAAGCTAGATTTGGACAATTCGGGAGCGCTGAGCATCGATGAGTTTATGTCCTTGCCGGAACTGCAACAAAACCCGTTAGTCCAGCGGGTTATAGATATATTTGATGCGGACGGAAATGGAGAAGTGGACTTTAGAGGTCTATATAAAAAGCTGTTTTGGTTATTATTGATTCGTTTTGTTTTAATTGCGTACATATTTTTTAACAGAATTCATACAGGGTGTTTCCCAGTTCAGCGTTAAAGGCGACAAACTGTCCAAGCTGCGGTTTGCCTTCAGGATCTACGATATGGACAATGATGGGTTCATATCTAACGGAGAATTATTTCAGGTAAGGAAAGTCGATATGCGTTCCTGAAAATTTATGATACAAAAAGGATTGACTGCGTTAGGTTTTGAAAATGATGGTGGGTAACAATTTGAAAGATACCCAACTACAACAAATTGTAGACAAAACAATCCTCTTTGCTGATAAAGATGAAGACGGGAAGATTTCGTTTGAGGAATTCTGCTCAGTGGTCGGTAACACTGACATCCACAAGAAGATGGTAGTCGACGTTTAGATTTGTTTTAATACTTACTATATTGTTTTCTCAAGCTTTATTTCTGTTATTATTATTAATTTTATTATAATTATTGTTTCTCTTTTTTTTTACTTACCTTGTAGAGATCTGAGTCAGATTTATTTATCTAAATTTAAATTAAAAAATCGATTATTTAATGATGTTAACTAAAAAAAAATAAAGTATATGTATAACTTATATGTAACTGTTGATGTAAATATTTATAATTGCGCACGAGTCATCAGTTAGTCAGTATTTCTTAAAGGAAGATAATTTAACCAAGGATTGAGCACTATTAACAGTTGCATGTAAAGCATTGAGAGTTAAAAATGAAGATGAAAAGGCGATTGTGAATTTTCGTCGATGAGAATGGAAATTTGGAAACAAACTCGGACCAAATTTATACCAGCTTAGACCAGTACATGTGACGGAAATTTAAAGTTGGCTTTTCAGAATACTTATAAACTTGTTTGTAAGTACTTGTAATATACACAACTCTACTGCATGTCAG
Organism: Diorygopyx duplodentatus; assembly: GCA_033557515.1. NCBI lineage: Eukaryota > Metazoa > Arthropoda > Insecta > Coleoptera > Scarabaeidae > Diorygopyx > Diorygopyx duplodentatus. Next base: position 1,529 of record JAWQRJ010002540.1, on the reverse strand, counting down.
AACCGTGCTTGTTGTTGCTGTTTAAAAATTGCGTAACGATTAAAAAAAGACCAAAAAAAAATTGTCACACACTTAATTCTTTATACTTTCTCGGTGTTACATGTCTTAGGTGTAAAAAATATATATATATATAGGGGTTACACCTCGCGATATTAAATGATAAAAACATAAAATAAGGATTTAAAAATAAAATAGTGGGCACTATGCTTAAAACGATGTACTTACTGCATGTGTGCAAATTTCAAACCCGGTATTCCCCAACCTCAACAGTAACTATGGCGTCCGTTGTTGGAGGTTACAGTGCACAACTTTTAAGAACATTCGCCATTGGACCCGAAAACGAATACTGATACGAACTGTCCATGTCCCAAACATTATTGGGCCTCTTCACGACCTGTGTACTTTTGACTGAGAAACTTAAAATACTCGAGAAGAAATGTTTATTTTCTGTTCCTCTCCTTAAAGAGACACAGGCACGCCAAAGGGACCTCGTAACTAAATCGTCGAAATTTGCTACCGGTTCCTATTGTGTGCGATATTGGAAGTAGTAAGAAATTTCCGACGACTACATAGAACTTCGTACCTCTATTCCAAACAATAATTCTATACTAGACAGAAAATTTGCAAAAAAAAGAAAACTATACATATAAGTGAAATTTCCACTTGCTTCTTGTATCATATTAAGCTGTGGTTGTGTTGTGCTATTGTAATATGATAAAATGATAGTTTGTTCTGTTTTAGATATTTATGTTGTTCAATAAAAGTTATTTCACCTCTCTAAATTTGATTTTTTTTTTTGGTTTTGAACTAATGTTTTATTTTTAATTATTCATTTTAACCAAAGAAGAGAAGGTATGTACCGGTGTCATAAGCTTCATGTACCTGGTAGACCGAACTTCTGTACAAGCTCGCTTGATTTGGCAGCGCCATTGTGTGGTCAAAGGTCAAATTAACACATAGCTCTTATAAGTGATTTAGTTGTCTGTAAATATCGCCACAAGGATGTTACATTTACCGCAAGAGATGTTACAAGCGCGAGGATTGAGGTTCCAAATCGCAGTAGAATGCTCTTGTGGGAGCGCCCAATGTAAATTTGTGCCTTATCATCAACCAAGCTTTTGAAGTAAAGAAGTTGAATATGTGCTGTGAAGAAGAGACAAAAAAATTGAGAAAAAAACATCGGGCTCGGGGACACTGTTTTGCTGCATTTTAAAAAAGCGAATTATTCTTGATGTTTCTGAATATGAAGAAGTCTTGAAGTGCATCTCTGAAGTTGTCAATAATTGTATTTTTTATCTAACAAGGGAAGTGTCACACACCGATTTCGATGCTATTTGGTACAGCGATAGAATGGATAAAAATAAGGTTTACGTATGTTTTTATACGTGCCCTAAAATCCCCTGGGGCGAGTAATAAGGGTTGCAAATTGAGGGAAGTTTTATTTATTCCCTTACATTTTGAAAACGAAAACTGTTATCGAAATGTGATAAATGCAAACTTATATTCATTTTTGAAGACTTTTCTTTTAA
>JAWQRJ010002539.1:0-13356 GCA_033557515.1 Diorygopyx duplodentatus | reverse complement strand
TTGCAAATAATTCTTAACTGGGGGATAATAAGGAGTGTAAAGTTAGAGAAAGAAACGGACAACAGGAACAGTCTGTCGGTGTAAGAAGATTAAAACTTCCGTTTCAGTTTCGCGTTCCAGCAGTGATGCGTTCGCAAAAACTGTGGAAACTTTCCGCGGGATGTTCCCCGTATCCAACCACCTGATGATAAGTGTACTTTGCACACGATACCGTTGTTACCTCACTTCATGTGACTGTTAAAACTGTAAAGCGTCAGTTGAAATTTGCCGGTTTAATTAGTAAATTTAACCTCCACGTAGGACATTAAATCTCACTTGAAATACTTGAAATGCAAACGGCGTACCTAGCGCTCAATTCGAGCGAAGAACAATGGGGTATTTTATGGCATCGCGGAAGCACGTTGAATTTGAGCGGATCCGTTTATTTTACAGGCGAAACTTGGACGATAGATAGGATACTTGCCGAATATTGCACATTTTGTAAAATAAAGAAAAAACGTAAAAGTTAAAACTCTGGACGCGTATGTGAAAACGCAAAATGTGCGGAATAAGGTAGTAAAATCTATGCGATAGAGTAAGCAATAAATTGGAACTTTTTCGTTTGAATATTCTCTCCGTTTTCTTTGTCGCTAGTTTCCAATCCGTGCGCTGTGGTTCGTCCCATGCCTCCAATAACTGCGATGTTGATCGATGTCTATAGACGTCGCGACGAAGGCGTCTCTACAGTTCAACCGTGTTCGGCATCTATCTATCAGGCTTCATCTGTCCAATTTAATAATAGAAAATGGAAACGCGTCCGCCGTACCCCGAAGCTATCGATATGGCGCAAATTTAAAAGTTGGTATGAAACTTTTTCGCTTGGAATAGCGACCTTTTAGGGGATCCAAACTGCGCTGGACATATGACATGTTTGGGTCTTTTATAGATATGGATCCGAATGAAATTCCAAGTGACACCCCGGGGGTACGTTCCATTTAAAAGTCGGATTGGACCTTAAATTGGAGTATATATTTAATAATAATACGCAAAAAGAAAAGTCGAATTGTCACTTCTCACACGATACAACAAAAATGCTAGTTGGGAACATTAAGAGTCCGAATCTGAGGAGAACTTACCAGAATCTGAGGCCAACATTTACAAAAATGAAGAAGTGATCCCATACAACAAATATCTCTTTGGTTCAAATGAAAGTTCTTTTCTCGTTTTAGTACAGGAATATTGTTTCGACAGTCCTTTTGTTAGTTTTGAGTGAACTAAGGTTGTCTCACGCCATGAACCTGAACAGTAAGTTTAAATGAACATGCTTTAAACTCAATTACTCCCAGACATCTCGTAATTAATATTGTTTGAGTTCTTCCTAACTAATTTACTTATAATTTCATTTCATTATGCTGCCTGTATTCTATTTGATATGTAGATTTGTTTCGTAACAAAATTGCAATCCAGGTATGTACAAAATAGTTTAGGTGCAGTAAACGGAAGGGAGAAAGGAAAAGCTAAACAGAATTCCGTTACGTTTGAAACTAAAAAAATTAAAACTGTTAAAATGAATCGGGTAAACTTTACAAATAGCCGAATTACAAACCGATTTAAGCGCTTAATTGGACTAGACGGCATTTTCCAGCGAGTCGGGCTCCCATATGGAAGGCGCCCCTTTCTCCATGCAAAAACACATTTGGCAAGATACACAAAGCAGTAGGGGCAGCTTTCCGGCGTTAACCACAAACTCGCAGACATTTCAGATTGCTTTTTATCAACCAAAGAGATTTTGGCCGCAAATATTGACATTTACTTCGTTGGAGGATCGAAAAAAGGAGGAAAAAAGCCACGCGATGGGGAATTTAGTGTATGGAATGCGAGTAAGCTCGATAACTACCCTACTTCGGTATGAAAGCTCAAAGCCTCCACCATTAGTTACGTCAAATTAAGCGATGACTGACCTTTTTTATGATAAATTGAGGTTACGTCAAATTGGACGTTACGTCAAATTAGGGTGGATGTTTCATTGCTGCTTATGCCATGAATATTCATTGGTCATTTATATTAATGAGCTTCGTAGATTTTTTAATGATTATGTTTTCATTCTACAAAATATGAAGTTGTTTCGCTTTGAAATTTCGTGCAACCGGCGCCTCCACCAAATTTTATAATTCTCACAAATACACATATAGTTAAACAAGAACATTTACGAAGATACTTAAATATTCTCCCGATACCGCTCTCCTCCCCTAAACCAGATGACGTGGTTTCACAAAATTGCAGTCCAGTTCCCCAACATTTTCCTTTTTAATTATGTTCCGGATACCCGAGGCACCTCTCCAGATTAAAGGGAGAAGGACTTGAAGGAGAAGCGACTTACTTGAAGGAAAGTTAAAAAGATGTATTCTTTCAGCTTGCGTCCCTCCCCACGCCCCTTGCGCCACCAATCGCTAAAGGAACCAGCTTCCTTATTCCTCGCAGGCAATACCGATGCCGCACTTTTCCTTGTTGGCGTCTCCCCTTCTTTCCGCCGTGAAACTGTCTCAACGAGACCGATATTGAAAGGGACTGCATTGTACATCAATACAATCCCTCAGCTGTGAAAAAGGTCTAAATGTCACTTAGGCACGAATGATTAAAGAACTAAATTAAAACTTCTGTTCTTCGGATAATGTAGTAGTAGTGGTAGTAGATAATGTAGTGGTAGTAAATAATGAAGTGTACTGTTATGTAGTAGTAGATTTGGAAAGAGTAAAGTGATGGCCCAAGAATGTAATTCCGGAACGTAAAGAAAAAAGATTGAATACAAAAATTATCACGCAGTAATTAAAGCAATGGGCATGATTGACTTGCTATAAAAATAGCTGCTCGCATACGGTTATTAATTTAATAATGAGATAACATGAAAATATTAATTGATATTATAGTAGTTCTGCTAAACATCTATACATGTATGAGTCTAACAAATAAAAAGCAAGAAAAAAGGAGCCCAATTGGTGGCCATTTAAATCCAATAATAAGCTCCATAAAAGCTCATAAAATAGGCATTCTGTGATATAAAATCAGCAATTCTCATAAACAGGGTTATCAAATCTAAGTACTGGTATTTTAGTACACCATATTACACCACTTTCCGATATTATAACGCAAATCTACAAAATAATAGTCCTAAAGTACCAAAGCGATCCATATTTTATTTTATTACATTCCGCTTTGCATTTTTGTTTCATCGAAAAACGAAATTCCAACGCAAAAATCGTTTAAAACCTAAGAGATTACACAATAAAGCGAAAAACAAAACTAAGTAAGCTATCCACTAAAGTATTTTTGTTCGAAGAAAAAAACGTCGCCGAGACGGGATTCGAACCCGTGTCTCCCGCTTTCCGGGCGGACGCTCTAACCAAATCTTGGAGTAAATCTTCTTTGTGATTTTGACTTATTAAGTAAGCTATGACAACATCACCGAGAAAATAAAACTTCATTCCCGAAAATTAAATTTCCAATAAAAGGTCGGACTTCTTATACCCTTTCAGGTTAAATTATGTCAATTTAACACAACGTATCCATTTACAAAACTGCATTCATTTCAATTTTTCAAATAATATTTTGACAGTTCATTATGTCTTTTTCAAGCCTACAAAACTACAAAGTTAATTAATTTATTTAACTATAAAGAGCTGAAGCGCTACTTTCATTATTGAAAGATCGTAAAGAATAACAAAAGATTCAAACAAATTACAACTGATTAAAATTTAAAATATTAATATGAATATTATTAACTACTTTAATAACTACTTTTAAAATAAAAACATAATATAAATGAAAAAAATGTCCAATTCCCAATTCCTAAACGGTGCGATTTTGTTCAAATGTATGTTAAACTGATTATTTTTGTATTATACCTAGCAGATCCACTTGAAATCACAAATTTACTAATAAAATTTATAGAAAAGTCGAATTTATTTGTATTTTTTTAAAGACTTGATGTAATTTGCTCATATATTTCAGTTACAGGCTTTCCATATATAATATCTTTCTCTCTTCTTCTTGTCTCATATCCTCTAGACGGCATGGAACTTGAGTTTTTTAAATGGAACACCATGTATATTATTACATTTTTAGGTTCCTTGTCCAATTTATGATCGGTCATTAAACATACATTTGGCCAGAGTCGCGCCGTTGAGGAGTTATTAAACGTTGTTTACAAAAACTGACATTCTAATTGAACTAATTAATTTTATTTTACATTAATAATTCTTTTGTATTTTTTTCATTAAGAATACACTGACATTCAACGTATTTCCCTCAAACAACTTTGTATGTTGATAAAAAAAATAATAATGGAGTGTCCTACCATATAAACTATTAATATCAATCAACTAATTTGACTTAATGATCACCATTTTAACTTAAACACCCTGTTACACTAGATAGAGACGTTGATTCTTAATGTCTTCTTTTCATTTCCAGATACGGTTAATAGTAGTCAAATTAAGGAAGTACGTAACGAAAGGTGTTACAAGCAACATATCTACTGGATTTATTCAACGTAACATTTTAAACTTAAGTAACATTTTAATTAAACTTTAAATAACTGTTTTTTCATAAAAAGCACAAAAATAGTGATGTGTGCAGCGACATTCCTGTAAATGAAACGTTTATAATTATTAATTAAATATTAAAAAAATTTCATTAAGAATACACTGACATTCAACGTATTTACCTCAAACAACTTTGTATACTTTACCATATAAACTATTAATATCAATCAACTAATTTCACGTCATGATCATCATTTTACTACTTAAACACTGATAGAGACATTTTAATTAAACTTTAAATAACTTTTTTTTTTCAAAGAAAGCACAAAAATAGTGATGTGTGCAGCGACATTCCTGTAAATGGAACGTTTATAATTATTAATTAAATATTCAAATTTTTTCTGTTTATAGTTTGAAATTTTACAAAAATTCGTTAAATATATAACTTTAAAACTATTAAGTACTTTTGGTATATCATATTATATTAATATATTCATATTAAGGATATGAACACCGGCCGCGAAAGCCTACAACAACGTTTACTTTTGGTATGTTTACTGTAAAATTTCAATATTCAAAAAATAATATTTTTTGAATTATCTGTTATTATTTTGTACAAATTAACTGAATAAAATAAAAAAAAATTTTTGATAGTACAATGTCAATACATCTAATTAACGATGTGTTAATTATTATACGATCTTGTGTTGATTTGAAACAGATTATTTTGAAATAAACTTAAAATTCAAAAAACAAAAGAAGAATTGGAAGAACTTAGAAAAAGTTAAGCAATTATAGAAGATAAGGCGTTTGTTTGGTTGGAAACTTTTAATATTTTTTTGTTTTTACGAATAATGGATAAAAATGCTATATCGTATTAAAGATGTTTATATAATATTATTTTGTAAATTTGGAAGTTCATATAATTTTGTTTACAACAATAATTATGTATAGTTATGAAACTATACATCTTGTCACAAATTTTGTTACACAGTCGATAATTCGGTTATTAGAAGAGATGGAAATATTCTTGTAAGGAGTAAATGTGGCATTAAATAAGCTTTTTAACTCCTCTGACTATATTAATGCAGGGTGAGTCGAAAATGTTGTACCGAAGATTTTTTTAATTGAATAATTGTATATTTTATTGTATTCTGATTCTCTTTATTATTGGCTTTACAGCGATATAAGCTTCTTTCATTATGTTGCAACGTTACCAATATATTTAGTTTTTCTGTGTATTTTCACAAAATCTGCATTACTTAACATTGGCGTAGTTACAATTTCTTTTCACTTTCAGAAATTATCAATAATGTTTCAAAAAAAACTTTATATGTCCCTTTTGTATTATTTTGTATATCCACCTCTCCATCTCCTTAGTTGCCTTCTTCCTATTTCTATGCTACGTTGCTCACCCATTCCTTTGTCTACTTCGTGTTCTTTCCACTCTATTTCGCTTCTCCTCTCTACCTTGCTCCTATCCTTTTCATTTCAGCCTTTACTTCTGCTTTCAGTGGTTTGTGATGGGACCCCACTGAGTCTTCTACTATAAATCTTTCTACTTATTGCCATACTTTCCTGTTCAATAATTACACATAACCCATCAGTGATTCTCCTCTTCGTCCTATATAGGCTCTATATAGATATATAATGTGATAAAAAATAGAATTTTTGAGGGCATGATCAAACGGGGTTAAATCGTATGAAGATATGGGCTACATTTTCACCTGATTTTGTCTGGGATAATCTCTAAATTGGCCAAGGGCAAAAATAAAGTTATAAACTCGATTCTAGCATTAATGGATTTCGCTGGCTAGCGTAGTTTACTTACTCTTTCCTCTTCTATATTGTGGAAGAACTTTCATCTACTGAGGGTTAAATAGGAAATCTAGGGAGAGAAAGAGAGTGTGTGGTAATTTAAGTGCAAGAACCATTTACTTTCGAAGAATTACAAACGGGAGCACCTTCTGTACTAATTACGAAAGTTTTTAATTTAAGTTGCCCAGTAAGAGTTAATAATCAGGATTTCGTGCAAAAAGGGGGAAATTTAAATAGATATTCGCCGCCGCCTTTTCTCAATTTTGCTCCGGATAACCCTAAAAACAATTCGACTAGATTACCGTATCGGGGTTTTAATCCAATTAAGAAAGGTCCCGTTTGTACTGAAATCGACTAGCACTCATTTACATATTGTTGTGGATCCCAGTAGGGCCAGTTTGGTGCAGCGGCGGGGCTGCGATACATTTACGATTGGATACGGCAAAAGCAATTTGCCTTCGAATGACGTATCGGAAAATAGCAAGACCGTTTGTTTGTTTCAAGCGAACGATTCAATTATATTTATGAAAAGGTGACGTACAAATATAAGCTGTGTAAGCTCTTTACCCGGTTCAATTTTGTGCGGAGCAATTTGTATTTACAATTTTGAGTCTGTACGATCAAAGGTTCCGATTTAATGCCCGCTTCAAATGCGAACAAAAGATTTGCCGACAATGGCTATACGGATTACCAGTAAGCTAGAAATTATGTTTACGTATCGCATTTAACAGCGTGCATCGTAGAGGATTAAGACAATAATAAAGGAATTGAAGTGCTTGGTAGACGATGCAAAGAAGGAAGCTCATGTAAAGCAAACTTATTTATGACGTACATTACCAGAAAGTGCGCATACAGTCACAGCTACCTAGGGATTTAGCGTATCATAAATCATGGAAGCCAGTTCTCCTCCACTGAACACGCGTTGCACATCTGCAGCAATATTGCATTGAAGGAAGCAATGTAGGAAGATGTATGTGTAAGGAAATGTGTACATTAAAAAGCAATTAAACACAGATACAATAGAGATTTAAAAAAAGACTGATTAACTCCCCCAAACTGCTTATAGGGCTAAGCAAGAAATACGTTTGTACTTTCGTTAATAACTTTAATAGAAATATGGAAACCGTAAAACATAAAAGTAGCATTCTAACTCTTTCCGCTTTCGTCCTTACTAAAACTTGCTCGTAAAGTAGTGGTAGTCCAGAATCCGAGCTTTGCCAGCCTTTAACACCGGGTTTAGCGGAGGTATTTCCTCGGAATAATTCCAACGTAATTAACTGCAAATCGCGCAACGAAAGCGCAAAGTGGGCCGCCAGAGGGTCGACGAAAAAAGAAGCGGAAGCCAAACAATTTACCGGGCCAGGACAGGAGCGTTTTACCCTTAATGCCCCCCTGTGGAGTAAGCAATTTGACTTCGCCGTGTGGTGCAAGTTCGCTTTTCAAGCGTTGCTGCTTTTCCCACAGGGATAAATAGGAGAAAAAATACCGAGAGATTTCTTAAACCTTGAATACAAGACTTTGGGAAAATTAAATTGGGGTTCCTTCTTTGCAATTTACCAAGTAAAGTGTTAAACCTTACAACTTTGGCGAATAATGGTTTGATAACTATACGCTGAATCAAATATTCTTTTATCTACATCCCGTATAGTTTGGATGCATGAATCGTAAATAATTATTAATCGTTTCGCGTAAATAGTTGCCGTAAAACACGTAAAATTTATTGCTGAAATTAACTGCATTTATGCCCATAAATACGCCGATTGCTTATATTCATCGTTTGCATATAAAATACGGTTTATCGGAGAGTATAATTATTTTGTGGTCGATAATATTATGGACAGTTGCATGTGGTACTGTACTTATAGTATATTAATATTTATCCTATTATATCCGTGTTTTACGTATAGTTACAACAGATTATTATCTGTAACAACAAATAACGTTGCTCAGATATATCATTGATATTCAGAGCTACTAATCTGCTAATTAAGTTGTATGAATTTACGTAAATGCAGAGTAAAAATTATTATTTAAAAGAAACCCTGATTGTACATTAATTACGTATTTTATACTAACAAGGGAACACAGGCAACACAACCCTTCGCTATTTACTTTAATATCTCCAAAACTGTAAGAGATATCAGAAAAAAGTTAGGATAAATATTTAACTGTTTTAGTAGTACTAAAGGATAGCGAGAATAGTTGACGAATTACGAATTACGTTCCACAGTCGAGCGATTTGTTAATGAAATTAAACCAAAAATTAGCACTGTTGGGCAGGACAACGTTTATAATGCAGACGAGAGTGGCTTTAATTTAGAGATACATTCCGGTCGAACCTTATCCGCCATGGGAACAAAAACAGTGGAAGCTGTCGTGCAATCATTATCCTCTATTACGCATAGTTACACAATCATGCCAACAATTTCATCAAACGGACGACTATTATCTCCCCTCTTTTTTGTGTTAAAAGAAGCAACAGGTCGATTTGGACCGATTGTGCAAAAAAACACTTTTTAGGCCTATTAATGAATATATATCTGCATCACAATCAGGGAAACTGACCTCGCGCAATTTCAAAGATTGGTTTACAGATGTCTTCATGCCAAATATTGAAGCTGAAGGTATCTTATTGTTGGATTCGTGGAGTGGGCATTGTCGGAGTGAGGTGAAAAATTTAGTACCAACGAACAAAAAAGTCAATATTTTCACAATTCCTAAGAAGACAACTTCAATGGTACAACCTCTAGACGTTTACGGTTTTAGAACACGGAAAAATTTTGAAAGAACATTCTCAGATGAATACTTATGGGATACTGATAATATAACTTTGAAAATCCTGTACGATTTTGCTTCCCGAAGGATTCACAAAGTACACCACTATGCAATATTTGCAGCAAGCCTGCACTTATTCGTTGTGCATGGTGTAAGCAATTTCTTTGCTTTGAACATTTCTACACAGATTACAATTATTGCAGGAACTATGCAGAGTAGCCTGTATATATACAATATGTGTTGTAGAAACACATATATCTGTGCACTATTTGCACGATATTAATTATCATTTTACATTGCAAAACTAGTGGTTAAGTATTAAATCGTGAAACGTTGTCGACGTCTATAAACTCCGAACTAAAACTCCTCACTTCCTCCACACAACCTCAACTTCTCTTGCTATATGTATATACATGCATTTGGAAAGGCGACTTTTTTCACATAAGTAACAATAAGTATTTTCGTTATTTAATCCGGTCTTTAACCTGTTTTTCAAATACAGTTCACTGGTATTGTAATTGTCTAGCAATATTGTTTTATTTATCATTATACATTGCAGAACTAGTGGTTAAGTATTAGAATTACGTATTCCTTTATTTAACCGTCAATTTTTAGTTTTGATAAAGGTTTAGGTGGTAGACCAGGAACAATACCCAAACGTTACTGTTCATGTAAATCCTAACCTTTTGATTTTTGTTTCAATTCTGTGCTTTTTTGTATAAATTGTGTTATTTTCTGGCATGTTTAATATACATGGATGAATTTTGCATAACTTCTTGTATTTTTTTAGCAAATAAAAATTTTCAAATTTGAAATGAATATGGTTGTGGGGGTTGTTACTGGTAAACAGTAATTGTCAGAAGAAAACTATTGTCGCTATCCTTTAGTACTACTAAAACAGTTTAATATTTATCCTAACTTTTTTCTGATATGTCTTATGGTATCTTTGTATGGTTTTAAAATGTGGGCTAGGTATTTAGAGAGTTTCTATTTGAGACTCTCATAGGAGTAGTGTGGACACCTGTAGGTGTCCCAGATTTCAATCAATATGATCACTTTGAGGTCAGCGAAAAAAGCGCCATTTAATTACGTCAATCGGTGATAAATTTGAAGCCTAGCGCACTTCGTTGTACCTGTACCGCTAGGCGTTTTAACGACCGCATGCTGACCGTAAACCACCACGGTTTATGATTTATCTAACGCGGTGGAGCGCTTCTTCTTCTTGTTGCTCGATCGCCGTACCTATCGATGCTTTATGCTGACAAGGGGCACGACTCCTGGCAGATAGGTTATTACGCACGGATTAGGAGGAATCGGAACACTGTGCCACAGCCTCTCGCGTATTGAATCAAAAAGTGGCGCACTCAGTAGGATATTTAAGTGACTAGGCTCTCAAGCACTTTACCTTCTCATAGCTGTACCGAAGCGTATAGTTCCCATTAGACCAAAATTTCGTGGTCTACCGCTGAAGCTCGTTGAAGTAAGCGGAGGCGTAAAACTGCGGATGCGGATAGCGCAACTACCAACTCAATTTAGACGTCTATTGCGTATCGCTTATACATGTGGCGGCGCGTTACGGAGACCGCAAGCAACTAAGGGGTGCGCAGGCGGTCCGCTGCAGTCATCGCGAAACAAAAGCCAATCGGCCGGATGACGAGCGTAGAGCGGCTATCGGCACGAACCTATGTCATGGCGCGATCGACCGTGCCCAATTGTAATTTCCCAAGTTCTACAAGGGCGACCGCGGACGGCCATCTGAAATTACACACAAAATCGTAAACGCAGACCGAAGGATCGGAGTTGCCTGTGCGCTCTGTTCCGGTATGCGATTGGACGCGGTGACCCGCGGGAGGTTTGCTGCGAAAACCTGTGAGGGTTGCGGTCATTTAATTGCGTTGATTAAACGATCCGCAATCAATTTGGGAATTCGTGCCATTTCATGCTGTGCGAATTTTTTTTAATTAGTTTCTTTCGGAGTGTAAGTTTGGCAATATCGTCAAAAATTAGGATTCTCAATAACGTCAGTCGGAGCAACTTTAGTTGAAAGCAAAATAGTTGATCATCTATGAATACTTTAAAATTGCACATGGGAGAGACGGAAATAAGGTGGTGGTGACTTTTTAAATGAAAATTTGCGAAAAATACCGCACTTAGAATAATGAGCTTGGAAAGAATTCAGGAGAAATATTGGAAATGGGTTCGGGGACTGAAAAAAGAAACCGTCCAGAGTACGTTGTGATGGGAGAAATGAAAATGATATGATAAGGTTCGAAGTCTCATCGATATTTCAGTTTAAAGCACTTCGGTACAGACGAAGCTGTCGTGGGTTAAAATCCCGCTCGGGGCAATCATTTTTCTCCATTTATTTCGTTAAAAAATTACACCCATACAATGCAAACAGTGCCCATGAGTGTACACAGGATATACATCACAACCATTGAAGATGAGAATTAACCAACGTAGAAATGACATCAAAGTAAAACCGAACAGCACAGCCCGAGGTAAGCACGTCCATAAGGAGGTACACGAGTTCTATTCCGAAAATGTCAAAATTTTGGAAAGGAAAAAGAACGGCAAGAAAAGACTGATATTGGAAATGTTACCTGTCAAGTCCAACCACAGAACCTGCAACAACATCCAAGATGCAAAAGAGTTTCCAATGGAGTATCATAGAATTCTTAGAATTCTAGAATTCTTGAAGCAGGGATGAAGCAATAATATTGACAAAGGAACACAAAATATAGGACAGATATTAGCGGAGTACATACTCTGCAATTGTACAGGTTTACTCCGCACAAGAATACAATATCGATGCGGAAGTGATATAGAGCAGGCTGAACTAGTAATGTAAAATACTTGGGTATTTATTTCTTTGGGTAAATACCCAGGGTAGTTTGGGTATTTAAATGGGGGTATTTAAGGTACGACTGTATAAAATATATTTTTATTATTACTTCAATATTTCAACATTCCAAACCAACAAGAGGTACTATGGTAGTATAAAATTATTCAACTGTATGTTTTATACTTACTGAGTATTGCACTATAGGTGTTTTAATTTTAAAGTAATCTGAATATTATTTCAATTTTCTTCGACGTTAATAACATTCTTAAATATCTGATGGAAAATGGGCAAAATCTTTTCGTTTCTTTTCCCCTACGAATCTGATTCCTACAATTTTCAAACGAATCTTCATATGAAGAAGAAGGAATGAGCAGGAACAGGAAAGAGGAAGGATGATGAAGGAAAATGGACGAAGCCATAGCAAAAAGACACAAGAATAGATGATCGAGGAAGACTGATAAAGACGGAAGGAAAAAAGACCCAACTGAGGAAAAAAGAAAGGTGAGGAAAGAAAAACGAAGAAAGGAGATGCGAACTGAAAAGGAAAGAGCAAGGAATTAGAAGTAAAAAGAAAGAATAAAAGACGAATGTGCAGGTGAAGGGCGGAAGAAGGAGGAGACAACAAAGGAGAGAGGTGGCATTTCAATGTGACGAAGAAAAACGAAGAGGAAAAGAAACATTAAGCAGAAAGATGAGCAAGGTGATAGGAGAAAGAGCAAAAACGGAACAAGTACGAAATTGAAGAACCATAGAAGGCAGAAGAGCAATAACGAAGAAAAAGGAAAATAGAAGAAGGTGGTGTGACGCCATAATTCAGGGTTTAACGTTCAACAAATAAGCTTATTTGTCAACATCTGTATTGACATCTCTGTTGACATATCATATTTGTCAACATCAATCTCGAGAAAGGAAGAAGAAGGAAGGAGGCCGGAGAAACCAACAGAGAAATATAAAATTTCATAGCGAAAAAAAAAAACGAAGAGAAAAAGATTAAGAAAGTGAAAGTAAAAAGACCGCAAGGAGATAAGGAAAGAAGATAGAGGGAAAATCCAAATTCAATCCAAACTGAACCAAATCCAGGTGCCGAGTGGGCGCTAGCTGGATTTGGTTCGGTTTGGATTGAATTTGGTTGGGTTCGGTTTGGATTAAATTGTATTGGATTCGGTTCGGTTTGGTCTCGATTAGATTAGGTTCGAATTGAATTGTATTGGATTTGGTCGTTTTTGGATAAAATTTGGTTAGGCTTACTTCTTAGTTCGGGTTGGGTTTGGATCTGATTTGGTTCTGTTCGGTTCGGATGCGTTGGGTTTGAATTTTTTCATCAATCAGCTCTACATATATGGATGGGTTCCTCTACAAGAGTTGTAGAGGAACTCTTGTAGAGGAACCCATCCATAT
>JAWQRJ010002538.1:0-13357 GCA_033557515.1 Diorygopyx duplodentatus | reverse complement strand
GACAGTTATAGTTACAAGTATGTGTATGTATAATAAAGTTACGGTATATTTAATGAGAAATCTGTTGTTGTTTATTTTCAGATAGTTTCTTAATATTAGGTTCATATTCCGTATTAATTAGTTTAACGCATTTCGCAGTCAATTCATTTCCAAGTTTATTTCTATTGATAGATTTTACAAAATTTATTGAAGATTTTTCACAAGAATATGTGGATCCAAACATCGTTAAAAGAGCATTATCAAGTTTCTTCATTGATATAAAATTATTATTTCGTAAAGAATACCATACGTTTAGTATAATATTTTCAATTTTTAGTGTGGGATCATTATTATCTGCACTACATGCAGACATTTTTCCTTCTACTTCGGAAATCAAGTTTTCAAATTTATTTTTCCACACTATGCTGCTTTGAAATTCAGCGAATTCCATTTTTAAATCATGGATATAAAATAAAGTGAAATGTATTTTCCAAACTTTTAAATTGATTAAATCTTTTCTCAAAAACTTTTTTTATTTCCTGTATAATCACTAAATATTTTTTAATTGAATTTTCTTGAATGTCAAGCATATTTTCAAAAATTATTATGTTATTATTATGAAATTATTGAGGAAAATATTTCATGATTTTCATAATGATTTTCTTCCAAATCCTTAGTAATGATGTCAAGTTTCGTCATAAATATTTTAATATTTGCAAACATCATTAAGACAATTTGTCCATTTGCTGAAGTTTTTATTCAGTTCATTAAAATGCTGAGTGATGTCGCATAAGAACATTAAGTCATTTAACCTTTCTATATTGAAAACTATTGTTGTCAAAACTATTTTTTTCATTCAAAAAGAGCTTCATTTCTTCTAATAAAATGACAAACCGATTTAGAACTTGACTGCAACTGTCGTTTATTAAGACCTCTTGCGTTTATAAAGTTGATGACTTTTATTACAACTGGCATTACATTGGAAAATGTTTTCAAACTTTGCGTCGCACATAGAACTTGCTGGTCTATTATACAATGAAATTCAATCAGAGAATATGCAATATTTTGCTTAAGATACTGAATAAAACCAATGTTTTTCCCCACCATATTGGGTACATCGTCTGTTGTTACAGAAACTATTTTCTGTGGGTCAATTCTATAGGTCAATATTATTATTTTTAATATTTTTGATTGTCTGTTCTCTCTTCTATGATATAAAAAATAGCTTTATAAAAATCAACGCGTGGGTCATTGAAAAACCCTTCGTGGGTCAGTGTCTGACCCGCGGGTCATTGGTTCACCACCACTGCCCTATACTATAGTAGCCTATGCAGGATTTTCTTTCTCCAAACTATATCTTTTACATCCCTAGTACTCAATAACTATTATATTAACTATATTCTTGGCTTTCCCGTTATCACCGCGTCGTTGAAGAAACTCTCTGTTGACGTTTCGCCATTCGTGACAGACGGCATCATAACTAGTTACATCTGAAGATACGCCTCTGAATACTAGCCACATTGAAAAACTTGCAGATAGAACAAAACAGAATCCGTTATTTTCGCAATTATTTCACAGCTATCTGAAGTACAATTTTTTTTCAGTCTCACTAATTATGTCGTAATTTGAATATGGCGTGGTATGGGATGCAAAACTCCTTTGTACGTCCAATTTGGAAAACCATAAAGAAAATTGAATTTTTTTCTCCTGTCCGCAATTTCTGATTTTATTTTACTTTCTGACTTCACATTCGTATACAACAATTTAAAAAATACTGAGTGTGACGGGAACCTAACAATTTTAAAATTTTTAAAAATCGTTCAATTTTTGCATATATATTTTTTTAATAATAATAAGATTAAGATGTAGTTCAATATGTATAATATTTTACAAAACAATTCGAAGTTACGGCTAATAACGGTGCTCACATGTCATCTAAGTATATATTTATTGGAATGACTAAATGATTAATAATTAGTAATACTAATTAATTGCTTGAAGCTAACAATAATGTAGTAATGACCGGCCGCAAAGGGGAATGAACGCAAATACCACATTAAGATAAAGTGTATCATGCAAATTAAATTAAAATAGAGTAAATTTATATATAGATAAGAAATAAGTTTATATTCCAATGAACTGATGACGGTCACAGAAACAGAATTAGTTAAACAATTAGTCAAACAATCTGATCTAATTTAATCAATCAACCAAACCAACTTCTTGTGAATTAGCTAGCTACCAGTATTTTCACGCGCTACTGGTTCATTGCAAAGGATCGTAGCCTTATCGCACCCACGATGTAACAATAGAGATTGTTTAACTGAGTCACTGTTGATGCTAATAAAAGGCTGTCCATTCCATTAGGCTGCGCAGTGTTCCAGACAGAGATAATGGTTTCGCAGGGCGGTATACAGAGGACATTTCAGGAGAAAGTGGTAAGGGCTGGAAACCCTTTTCCTGAAGATTGCAATGGAAGCAAACAGAATCGAAAGATATCTTATTGGAAAGAGTCTATTGGCCACTCTTGTTTGGCTAATGATGCTGATCTTCTGGATTAGGGCGCGTATTGTCATGTAGTGTTCGTCATATCCCAAAGCGCCAATGTGGCGATAAAGTTGACAGAAATCCACCTCCAACGCCGAAGAGACATCGTTGCACTTTTGGTTGTTTGTCCACTTGTCCATTATGTGCCGGCGTTTGTGTTTAAGTATAGTGTAATGTCTGTTTTGGCAAGTTAATCGGAGATCAACGTGCCGTTAGCCAATCAGATTAGAGAATTCAAATTCAGTCTTCAATCTGATTGGCTAACGGCTCGTTGATCTCCGATTAACTATACGGAATGTTTTGTGCAACCGGGCATAAGACTTTCAGTAAAATCATTTTATATCGTAAATAAATCAAATTGTGAGGAAAACACATGGAAAACATCAATACAGAACTGCTGGCGGGATCTATCGGCGCGCAGCGAAACAGTCTTAAAAAACCGTATCCCGAGGTAACTGCACATAGTAAGAAAAAAGTGTTTTTTTTTGTGTTGTACCCGGGGGGAACTTGATTGAGATAGGTTTGAGTTTTTGCTTATTATAGCTAGGTTGTGGAGATAGGGAGCCATCGTGTGCTGGTCGAACGGAACTGGCTCAGTTTGTTAGTTTTACATTTCACCACACTATGGCGCTACCAAAACTAAGAGACGGTCAAGCTCTGTTAGGGGTGGGAAACAATGTTTTTTGTTTACCCCCAAACGAGCTCGGTATTCCAGGTACTTGATAACTAATTGACAACTTAAACTAAAAGGCAGACTAATCCGCGCTATCTCATCATTTTCATTGCGTATTCAACATTTCGTATCTGTTGTCAACCTATTCACATCTTTTCACATGAGCTTTCTGAGGCGGCTATCCAGTCGAGACGTCTATTAGGATCGTAGCTACCTTGTCCCATAGAAATGATTATTTTAGCATGAATTTAAGAAAATAAACAAAGCAACAAAATAAAATTTGAAATTAGTAGAGATGACATTCTCGCCATATTTCCTCCCAAGCATGTTTCCCCCCAAGCCGTAGTCCCTACACATTATGGCCCTAATGGCCGTAATAAAATAGCCCCTTCTTTTATGCACAAACTTCTTTTAATAAAGTAGAAATATTTTAGTTGGCAAACAAGAACACCGCTGTATCTGCTTTGGTCCTTTTAAAGAAAACTAAGAAAAGCGAAGTTTTCTCAGTGGGCTGCATAGACGCCGCTCTAGCTTCCTAGCTCTTGACGGCCAGAAAGTTGGGGTAAATTTTAATTAAAAGCGGCTCGCCTTAATTTATTTATTGCAGGGAAAAGTTGTACCGTAGGAAAATTGCCCCTGGACAATGGCACATTTCATCGCTATATGGGTCGGCATGTTATAATTTGTAACTTTGGCCACAGGCTAATGGCCAGTTTACATGAGCGAGATGTTTTTTGTATACCTTTTGGATACTTAAACTGAAGAGAAAACTTTTCTGTTTACTGAAAACGACCCAACTTAACGCGTAAAACTGATTATTCTAAAAAACAGTTTTGTTGGCAATTCACATAGAAAATTGTTTAAAGCCGTACTGTCCTTTAGCATTCCTATGACCTCAGATCAAATACCTTAAGAATCTGTGAATCGTCTATAAAGATTGGCAATTTTATCTATAGTCACATAGTCGACTATAGTCATCTCTCTTCTCACAGATAGATGCACTAAAATAAATATAAACACTATTTATCAAAATTGAAATTGACACCACTTTGCTATGGGCTAATTCATAACTCCAATACCAATAAAAATCGCATATGAAATAAATAAAATAAACTATTAGATTCCCAATTCGGAATTTATTTTATTCCCTTGGCGTAGGTATCGTTGCCTACATTTATTCCCCTAAAGTGAAAATATTCAATGTGACGTCGGAATCTTGGGGAGGGACCGTGCGTTTCACGTTGAAATCGTTTAGTCAAGAATAGAAATGGGGAGCTAAGCCGTCAAGTGGGGTGGCTTCCGGTGCACGACGTGCGCCATCCGGCCAAAACGTAAAATACTTCCGCCCTTGGGCCCGCGCGATAGTCGACGGCGGCCTGGAAATGCCCGCGGGAAATCTGTCGACCGTTTTCCCTTTTTTTCTCGTTTCTTTCAATCTTTTCTTTGTGGGCCCAGGTGGCCTGGCGACGATTCCTAACTCATTTACTCCCTTGTTCCCGTTATTATACAACAGAGGAGGCGGCATTCCAAATAGTAGCCAATTATGCTTCGAACGTACTACCCGGTTTTCTTTTGTTTCATGGTTATCTTTTACTATTTTTCAGTCAGTTTGTAGAATGAAGGGCATAAAATGCAGCAATTAGCCAATTACTGCTGAATGGATCGCGTCTACAAAAATTCATGAGAATAATACACAAAATACAAATTAATTTAATACACGGTACTTCCCTGAATTAAAAGGAACAGATCCCTCTTTATCGATTAGAATACGAAGAAAAGGAACAAAACTGTGAAAGAAAATGTAGTTAACTACACTTTTGCTGCCAACATCAATATCAACCGAGATAGCAGGTGGTACTGCTTACGTGACGTGGTGGATTGTAGAGAAGGATTGTACAGAATCGCAGCAGTATTTTGATTTTGATGTTTTTTTTTTTGTTGACGTGCACAATTTCTATTTGTTCTCATTTAATGAAACTTTAAATTCAAGATTTATCTAAACGTCCGAATGCTATAAAATGCAACACAGCACCTTCCCTTCTTGCTCAGTCCTAGAATATTCCCTTTCCACATTTCCTTTACATACTTTGAGTTGAAAGCTATGATATCGTCCATTCGAAAAATAAATTGAAAAAGCAATGACAAGAAGACGACGGCGGGGCCGAAGACGCGTACACTGGAGGGCGGGTGTTCGACTTAGATATCCGCCTCTAAGTGAACCGGGCCCTTGAGGGGCCATCAAAACGATATCGTGACCGGAGGGCCTGCCCTTTGATCTGTATTCAAGACAGGAGTACACCAGATGTATTTTTAAAGTCTCCCCACCTCGCGGATTTAAACTGCCGCTACTGCTGCCTCGCTTCGGCAAAGGCGCAGGGAAATCAAGAGGAAAACCTTATTGCCAACACATGGACGAGCTCCTATTGTCCGTCGTACCCGTACGTACGTACAAAGGACATGTCTCGCACCCTTTTACTTATGGAGATGCACGTTCCATCTGCAAGTGTAGACAGGGATCCGACTACAGGAACCACTTTACGTGGATTTTTAAAATCGGTGTATTATAGAAAGGTGTATTTAATAGATACATTCTGGAAGATGATTTTTGTGTTAGTCAAATCTAGATACTACTGAAACATCCCTCTTCAATAAAGGCAAGATCGGCAGCTGCAGCAGATAAGAAATAGATGCAACTGAAAGTTCCAAATATTTCAATGGTACTGGTTCTTGTAACGTTGAGGAAAAACTTGGTTTAAGAAGATTTGGCAACATAAGAGTGAAAACTAGAATTATCTCACTTGAAAATGTAAAAATAATCGTTAGAAGTGAAGCTTTAAACAACTTGTAAAATATGAATTGAAATCGGAGCTAGTTGTCAAGTCATTGATTGGCGCACAATAAAGCGGTTTTGCCAGAAACATCACTCAGAAAAGATGGAAAAGAAAGTTGATTTTATGAGAGAGCTATGGGGGATGCCACCAAGACGTCAGTTAAAAATCATTTAATTGGTTGTTTCATTTCATTGGGCGGGGTGCAAATTATGCACATGGACGACTCGATAATGCGCACGCAAAATGTGCTCTCACATAGAGCAGTACCACCTGTTATCTCGGTTGATATTGACTGCTTGATATTGACTGTTTTGGCAGCGTATTCTATTAACTTTCAGTTAATAATTTTTCTTTTGAATTTTTGATTTGATTTTTGTTTTACCACTTCATCTCGATTAATCTTGGTATTGAAGGCAGAAGTATTTTTTTTTCAAAATCTATTCTAGATTTCGCGGGTATGTTGAATTAGTGAAATTAACCTTTAGTTGGGAATTTTTCATTTTGAATTGAATAATTTTAGTCGTTCAGTTCTTGCTCGACCATCTTCAACTGGTAGATTCAGTTTAGATTGCAGTAACTCAATATGAACTATATTTTTTTAATGCGGGGACAATATCCACAATCATCGATGAGAGTTTAGATCAAATATTTAATCGTGTACAATAAAGTAGAATAAGCACAATAAAGTGCTTTTATTTGTAAGTGACGGGGACTCATATATGGCCAAAGAAGGGAAATTGTTAAAACAACAATATGCACATGCATTACATCGTGTATTCCAGTTTATCCGAGAAAAAATATTTTTGTAATCACTTCAGAGGGTGTACAAAGAAAAATGCCCACATGTTCCATTACCACCTACACCTCTTCTGAGAACTAACCACCTGTGATCCACCTACACCTGTGATGTTTTGATTCCGGAAATATCGAGGCATTAAAATCAGTTGTTCTTAACTTGCAATATGTGCTCGCTGTGTCACAGAAAATAAAACCATTCTCCGGTAACAAGAACCAATACAGCAACTAAACTACATATAAAGCAACTTCAAAGATTTACCAGATACGATTAAATATTTCGAATCTCAAAATATATCTCTACCTGAAACATAGAGATATATTAAATTCTACAATTAAAAATTAAATTCTACGTTCAATCAGTTGCAAAATATTTCAAACGAATTTGGCTTTAAACGTAAGCAAAAAGTAGAAACAATACAGAAAAACAGATTTAATTACATTACAACAGTTGTCAAAAGATTTAGATAAGGACGTTGATTTAAAATGCCAAAAATATATACCAAATTTCCAACATTTCATCTCCTTTAAGTAGTGTAGATGTTGAGAGATAATTTTCTTTATATAACAACTTATCAACATCCGGAAGTCATGGTCTCACAGAATTTTTTTTTAAGAAATTAATTAATAATTATTGTTTAGAGTAACAGTTTCGTGAGCATAAACACATGAACGCGTACTACTACTACTGATACTGGACTGCGCACCCGCTATTCTGTACATATTTTATTATACAAAACTTAATCTTATTAAGTTTGCACTGATCGTTTATGTGACGCAAAAATTCAAATCAACACTGACTACAACCTTTTCGCTAAAATCCGCCACGTTGATGGCGTAACAAGGAAATACTGCAGCAAAACCAGCTGCGCGTTTTGTTAGTGACAGATAAGCGACGAACTTGAAATGAACCACCAATTTAATGGCGTTTGCATTTAAACTGTCACCAAACCAAAGATGTGAACATCAAAAGTGCTCGGAGTGGCGCATATATAAAACTTTATTAATTTGTGAATTGATATTATTTTATGGTCTACTTATAGAAGCCGAAATAGTGTATACTCATAAATTAGTAGATGATTGATATATTTTCTTAAAATTATTTTGCAAAATTATTCTAGATTCTCAAATTGCAAATGTCCAGTTATACCTGAATTATCTAAAATTGAACTTTGGTTTATTGGGACAACGGCAAAGGAAAATTGAAAATCGGAGGTTTTCTCTGTGAAGGGGTCATTAGTATAACTGTCGCGAGGTAAGTTATAGCCCCCAACTGGAACTCTAAAATGGTACTAACCCTTTCAGATATTAAATCAATCAATTTGTTTTTGAATTATGCTGATTTTATTGAAAAATATTTCTGGCTGGGTAAGGACATTTGGGGCATTTATGCACCTGTACTTTGACATAAATAAGGGAAGTAGGGACATTTACCTGCAAATTGATCAGAAAACGGCATTATGTTAGTTTACATGTCATAGCACTGTTTTTGTTAAAATATTCAAAAAATATTCCAAAAAAAATTAAATTATTTTTATCTACGAAGGAGAAGATCATAAATTAAGTCACAACCTCTTATTCTCCAAGAAATAAAATCACATGTAGGATATTAACGGATATTCGAATATGAATGAAAAACTTATTCCCTGCAGTGGATTGGAAGGAAGAGGTCCAATTGAATGTGCCTGCGTGATCTCCAAATTTCGATCCTGTAAATCCTGTAAAACCTGTAAGAAGACCTTCGACATCGAATTAATAATGAGGGAATTAATAATAAATAAGAGAAGGTATAATCATAAGATGGGTAACGTTTCAAATTCAAAAATCGATTGTGTTAAAGTTAAATTTAATGAAAATTGTTATAAATAGTTTTAAAAATTGAATAAAACGTATCAAATCTCGAGCTTTCATGTCAACTTTTTCAATAAAATCGAAATTACTCGAAAACAAATTGATTGATTTCAATTGTTTTCGCAGGTTTAAAGCATTCATTTAAGAGACCTTTAATTTGATACGTCAAATTAAACAAAGTACTATTTGAGATTTCCAGTTGTGGTTAAGTGAGATGTGACTCATCTCGTGGCAGTTATAGTAAGGTTCGATGTGCTATTGTTATCTATTGTAATCCTTGCCATTCTAACATCTCGCAAAATTTTGTTTTGTTATCTTATCCAAGTTAGCCGGACTGTAAAGAAGAAGACGTTTGAGCTGATCTTTCAGATTGAATAGCACAGAAATATTGACAATCACTGCGTTCCAGTAGACAAATGTTATTTTTTAAATCACACTATCGCTTTATGCTTTTAAGTTTTTCGAAAGCTCCTAAATTGAAAATCCTTTAAGGCACGGTTCACGTTGTTCGTAATTAGCAATAAAACTTTCTTGGCTAGAAATTGGTTGTTAGTTCTCGATAAATTGGTTTCAGATTTTGATCATTCTGTTTTCCAGGAAGCTACAATATAGAATTATCAAAATCCTTCGAACTATTGGAAATTCCTTAGAATTTCCTCTATATGCTTCGGATAAACTTCTTTTCTTCATGGTCTTTTTATTTCAGGATTTGATGATTGTTGAAACATTGTTTTTTTTTCAATTGGTGGTTGACCAAAATATTGCAAACATCTTAGAATTTCCTCTATAAGCTTCGGGTCAATTTTTTTCTTCTTCATGGTCTTTTTATTTCGTGATTTGGATAATTGTTGAAACATTGTTTTTCATTGTTGGTTGTCTAAACTATTGGACTTAAGCGATTGCTTTAACCGATCGCTAATAGTATAATTGGTTAAATAGACCTCAAGATATTAGAAGGTAGCAGCGACGTCCGTATTAATGGCGTCATATCTCCGCACTTCATCTCTACCGCAAAAGTCGTATTTTAACGTTCATCTTTCAAACTGAAACAATTATACAGTTTTACAACACAGTTTAGTTCTGCAAATTGATTACGCCGTTATCATTCCACTTGTAAAAGTAGAAACTTTTAGGCAACAGACAAAAAGAACCACTTACTTTTCCCATTTGTCAAGCTGTACTCACATTACAGATGCTTTATAACAGTACTATATCATTTTGGACCATTACGTTCGGCAACAAGTTGCACAACTCGCTTCCATGCATTGCCATTACAGAACTAAACAGTCTCATCACTCATAGTTATACAAGTTGTCCTACCTTTAAAAGCTTCGTTTGTTGCCGAAAGCCAATATAGAGTCAATTATTGGGAACGACAACCACGTAATTGATTACATGCATAAATTAATTAAGTTTTTTATGTAGTTTTTATTTTCTCGTCTTCCATTTTCTTTCATTTCTGCTTTCACTCTTTATTGAAACGCACGTAACGATGCCGCTATTTCTTTGCACGATGCGGCCTCGAACGTTTTCATTTTCCAGCTGAACATTTCTGAACATTGCTCTTAACGACGTCAATTAGGGCCATCCAGAGTAAACTGAAAAAACTTTTTCCCGATAAACACGGAAAATAAATTATAAGTAAACATAATTGACAGAGTTGTGAATGATGCACGTTTATTGCTTCCCAAGAGCACCGAGATAAATAAAAAGCGAAAACAAGAATTTCAAGGAGGGGGAATAAATAAGGGGAGCCCACCTTCCCATCGGGCGGGAAGCGAAAAAGTTTTAATAACTTTTCGAATTAGAAATCCAATTCTGTTTACATTAAACGGAATTGACAGAACTTTTAAGATTCAAAATCTTCCCCTAGGTTTACGTTTGCTTTATTTACCCCTCCCACTGCAATTCTGAGGTGTACTCTGATAATGCGCGAGGGGAGGGCGTTCGACAGCAGAAATAATGCACAAAATTCAATTGAAATTTTCTTTTTCAGAATGCTTCAGCCCAGGCAGCTCTACAGGCAGCGCAGGCATTAACAGGGACCAACGCGGCTACACCTGCGTCCACGCCTGCTACACCAATCACCAATGGACAAGACATCCAAGGTGGACCCAACACCGTTCTTAGAGTTATTATCGAGCACATGATCTATCCAATAAGTTTAGATATTTTATATGTGGTACGTAAAAAATACAATATATAAACTTAATGAAGAACTTAAACACACAGAACTGAAACAGTCGAAATTCTATAATGCAAAATGAGAATTGAATCCACTAATTATTCTGTTTCAGATATTCCAGAGATTTGGAAAAGTGCTAAAAATTGTGACGTTTACAAAAAATAGTAAGTATATTTCGTTCAGTATCCTTCTTCTTTTTTTAGACTGATTTACAATGTTTTAAAATACCTTACATAAGCAGAACACAACAACCCACAACTGTTCCGTATATTCGTTTTTAGTTTCCTTGTTAGGTCAAATATTGTGTCAGCAAACACTTTATTGACTAACTGTACCTTAGAACGATGTACTCATATAATATATTGCATCCTTTTTTGGCATTTGAGGCTTGCGCAGGCCGAACAAAAGGAATAACTTCCGGGTTCAATCGTACATCGTGGTAAACAATGACTCAAGTCTAAATGCGGAAGCCATTTCTTTATTAAAACCAGTAACTAATTTTTAAATGTATTAAAGCTTTTGTATAGAATACTTCGGAACTGGCGTAATTAAAACGCCAAGGAAGAAAGAAGAAGTCACCGTTGTCAATTGTTTTCTCTTCCCTTCCAGACTCATTCCAAGCTCTCATTCAGTATCCGGACACGGCTTCTGCCCAGGCAGCTAAACAGGCACTCGACGGACAGAATATCTATAACAGCTGCTGTACACTGCGGATCGATTACTCCAAAATGTCTTCACTGAACGTCAAGTACAACAACGACAAGTCCCGAGACTACACTAACCCCAACTTGCCCACTGGTGACACAAACGACCAGTTGGCAACACTGAGTGGCGGCCTAGCAAGTGGCCTAGGAGCTGACCTGCTGCTACTGGCAGCACAGCCAAGATTAGCTAGAGAAAGAATAGCAGGTAAAAAAATTATTAGTGATCGTTTTCTTTTTTTCTGTTTTCTAAGATTCTCCTCTTCCAACAAGATTGTTCCTCTTCTTTGTTACCTTGAATTTTTTTTAATGGGTACTACGTTGACAGTAAACACTGTCAATTACAAAGTTCTTTGTTATTGTTCTTTTCCAGATTCGATCCTTGCAGGTGCCCCGGGAGTCCTTAGCAACCCGTTCATGCACAGTCTGGCTTCTCCACTCGCAGCTCCATACGCTGGTGGGGTGGCTGGAACCATTCCCGGTCTAGGAGGATTCGCCTTGGGACAAACCGCCCCAGGGCTAAGGGGGCTGACGGCTCCCGGCCTTCCTCTAGCCACCGTGTTACTGGTTAGCAACCTCAACGAAGAGGTGAGTCCAGAATCCTTGATTACATTGAGCGGCGCTTGTATTCTTGTATTAAATGTTGACATAAGGTATTTTGACTTGAAGATTTTTTGCAAAATGTTCACATTATGTTAGCTGTTAAGCTAAAGTCAGAAATAATCTGGATTTCATCAAGACTGCATCAAGATGATTTCCCATTGATCTCCTAAGTTTTTTTATTTCAACTTTCTGCCGATTCCAATCTTCAAAGAAAACACGCAAATTGAATCATGATTCAAAAACACACGATAAGATCTTCAGCAAGGCGCCTACGTTAATTTTAGACTTGATTATATATTATCCAAAAAATATTGATTGAAATATTGATGAAATATGTTGATTAAAGTTTTCAGCAAACGCCTAACAAACACAAACTGTATCGTTGTAGATGTCTTCTTCTATTCATTGTATAACTTACCTTGTCTTTATGGTATCATAAGATAGAACGCTTGTTTATAACAATTGCAGAATACACGTCTAATACATATTTAAAATTAGGAAATAGATGGTACGTTCTTGAGAGTAAGCGTGGAAGAAGCTTTTATGGTTTAAAAACCCCAAAGTTAAACATGCATTGAGCGATTTCTTTAATACACTGATTGATATTAATCAGTAAAATCTTTCAGAGTTCGGAAAGTGTTTTACCATTATGTATGTGCAAATCTTCAAATAAAACAAATGTGATGTACTGGAAACCTACAGAATAATCGTTCACCTAATAAAAATATTGAAATTCGTAGAAAATATTCCAATTTTTAATAACTTTTTCATATTTTAACGTCTATTTGGAAAATACTTAAAAAATAGGTTTCAAATTATACACCAAAACACTCAAGTGTCATGTGACGTCATAACATAGTGGCCAAATATAGCAGCATGTTATCTTCCCTCGTGAAGCGTAAACAACTGAATTGTAGATGAAACATTCTTTATTTATTTACTCATGAGTAAGGAATTGTTTCCATAAAGGCGCACATGAAAAGTTATCTAATTTTGAAGCGAAAAACATGTTAAAGACATTTTAGGTGATTTAGTATCATTAATTTCAGTTTGGTCAATTTTGCATTCACAACAAAAGAAAGGAAAATGATTTATGATTTCTGTATTTTTGTAGTTATAATACCGGGATATCAACAATTATCTGGGTCGTGGGCGGCCATGAAATGGGAAACATCTGTCATAGCGCTTAATG
>JAWQRJ010002537.1:0-13359 GCA_033557515.1 Diorygopyx duplodentatus | reverse complement strand
AGTCTTTACTGTCTTCTAAAATGGCAACTAATAATTATGTTTGGTTGTTCCATCTTGCAAATAGATATGTTAAGAAAAAGATAAAAAACTTCTTTTATTTGCGTTTATTAATATACTAAGATACCGGTTTCGAACTTTATAAGCTCATCATCAGTCCTTAACAGTCAGTTAGGGTACATCTCGGTTGACAGTATAAAGAGGAAATTGCTGGACACATTTGGTAAAAACAATTAACACATTGAATAAAAGATATCAACTAGAGGAAGGAAACAAACACTTTAAAATCTTTTACAAAAGTCTTTTGTAAAAGATATCAAGATATCAACTAGAGGAACGAAACAAACACTTTAAAATCTTCTACAAAAGTCTTTTGTAAAAGATTTTAAAGTGTTTGTTTCGTTCCTCTAGTTGATATATTTTATTCAATGTGTTAATTGTTTTTACCAAATGTGTCCAGCAATTTCCTGTTTATACTGTCTGTCAAGGTAAGGACTGACTGTTAAGGACTGATGATGAGCTTATAAAGTTCGAAACCGGTATCTTAGTATATTAATAAACTCAAATAAAAGAAGTTTTTTACATTTTTCTTAACTAATAATTACTCCAATGTTGATATTACAATGTTGATATATTATAATTTATTTATTATTCATGGGAAATGCCAATGATAAGTAGAACGTGCAGAACATTTAACGAAAAATATCCAAATTTGCCGCCGCTTAATAGAACAAAATTCAGAAGATTACAATCCAATTTATATGTCTGCAGTTGGTGAAAATTTATAAGGATGAAATCTGTTTTTCCTTAAAATCTTCTGCATTGAGCAACTAGATATGTCCATGTATTGGCATTGACCATACCAACAAATAAATAAATTCATATATCGACATTGGAGTAATTATTAGTTGCCATTTTAGAACACAGTAAGGACTTGTCAACATTGTCAAGAACTACACATGCAAATATCTTGATAACTCGATTTCCAAATTATATCTGCATTAATTTTTCACCCTAAACATGAAATCAACCAAGCCAAGTTACGTAAACGTCAACATTGATAATTAATTGGTAGGCAACCCAATTTACAACAAATGAATGCATTGTCAAAGGATCGCTTTTGCAGCAAAAGCTCGAAAAACCTTAAGTAATCGAAAATGGCTACATTTTAGGTATAGGGAAACCCAATACCATTTAACGAGGATTTTAATTCTACATTCGATGAGATAAAAATATTTGGTAGGCGCCATTTAAAAATGACTTTTTGTCATTTAAAGTTTTCTTGTTTAAAAATTCAATTTTGTAAAGAATGTGCTTAAGAACGTACCGCTGGGTGTATTTCTGAAATTCTGTACTTCAATGTCTCAACTAATGGCTAATGGAGTATGAACATTATCGCATAAGTCTAATTATGAAAATTCGATTTTTCAAAATGTTTCTGCGGTTGCATAATTTTTGCGAAAATAATCAATATCTCAAAAACCATCAAGTTTAGGCCTGGCAAACGTATTATGAAAGTTGTTGAAAATTGAATGTTGATTAAAAAAAATTAAATTCATTCCATTAAAATACGATTAAAAAAAGATTAAAATACGATGAAAAATACGATTATGATGGTCTTAAATTCACACCGATTATAATAAAAATGGCGATTGCTCCTGAGCAAACGGCTGCAGCTATACGGCTGCGATAACTGGAACAACGAACAATATTCAAATAGTCAATCTATAATTACTAATCACTAAATTATAGAAATTTATCAACAATACAACTCTTGATGTCTATAAGTTGATTTTACAATGCAGTAAGCTTTCACAAAAACTATTTTTGAAATAATAAACTGTAAATAAACAGAACAAAGCAGCTGTGTTATTGTCAGAAGTCAACTGAATCGTTCTGAAGAACATTCTTACGCTCTCTTTCGATGACAGCACCGGAAGTTAATGAGAAGGGCGTAACCAGGTAATTGACAATATTAGATAGCAGCATAAATCCAAACAAATCTTCTGGCTTTCTTTGGATAGAATGCAGCATTCAGGCTGAAGTATATCCATAGGTAGGAAAACCATAATAATTATGGTAATATGGCAATGAAAACCGGAAAACCAGCTTCTGAAGTTGCTTCCTACAGGTCAAGATCACTATTGCCAGTGTTTTCTAAACTATTTGAGAAATTGGTCCTGAAAAGTTTAAAATCGATACTAGATGACTGTTTATCATCTAGTACCGGCTTAAATTTTTTAATATGATGGGTAATAGCTACCCATAAATTTTGTTTTAGAAATAAACACACTACAATAGATCAAGTGCACAGAATTACAGCTGTGATTGAGTTCTAGAACAGTAAAAACATATTCCTCAGTATTTCTGGATGTGGCTCATGCTTTTGATAAAGTTTGGTACGAAGATCTCTATTATATAATAATGTTACCAGCAGAACACAGCCAACTACTAAATAATACTGATCAATACTTCAGAGTAAAACAAGAGAGCCAATATTCAGAGATCAAACAAATTTTGCAGGGGTACCACAGTAGAGTGTATTAAGCCCTGTCCTGTACCTACTATATACAACTGACCTACCGCAACTAGACGGAGCCAGGGTCGCAACTTTTGCTGATGACACTGCAATATTGGTAATAGGAGACAGTGTTCATGAAGTCACATAAAAACTACAAAGAGCAGTTGATAGCGTAAATGATTAAAAGTAAGGTCTAAAAAATATGTATTGGCCAAAATTAGGCATTCAGCTGTAGGGATGCAGAAAGCAATGTAATATAAACGTTAAAGCTTCCAAAATAGTCCTCAGGTCCTTCAGTCATATCGTTGAAGTACGTCAGAAATGCCTAGCTGCACAGGGACCTTAGAATGGAGATGGTGACAAGTGAAAAGTCTTGGTACACCTTCCAAGTCTGCTAACTTGGAAGGTTTGCCAAGACGCTTAAAGAAAGGCTTCTACGCCAACGTTGAAGCGATGCAGCTGCTTGACAACAATGATCTAATGTGCAAACTGAAGAGCTTCTGAAGATAGAGAACTTCTGTATATAAAGAAGAACACAGTATTAGTGCACTGAAACCACCAACAGAAGGGTGTAAAAGCGTAAGTAAACAGTTAAGTAAGCACACCCACTGGGAGACAATTTGACAAAACTAATTAATTAGCAATTTAAAATAGATTAAAACAACCTGTTAGTCATAAGGTTAGATGTTATCAGGAGAATACAAAAAAATATTATTTTTTAAAAGTGACCCCAGATTATGGAAAACGACAAGTTTCTCAAAAAATCTTCTCAATTTCTAATAACCTTAATAACCAAAATTTTGAAAACCAAGTTAAATTTAGAAAACTAAGGAAGAAGAAACACTGCGAATAATTAAATCATTGTCAATATATGATTTTGTACCTTCTGAACTCATAAATTACATCAAACATATTCATCCTAAAAAATCGCCTGGTAACGATTCGATTCCTAACACAATCCTAAAGAATTTACTCATCAACGTCTTAGTTCTACTAAATGCTATATTTAATACTTGTTTCCGCCTGGGGCACTTTCCTAGAACATAGAAGCACGCCAATGTTTTAATGTTCAACAAACCTGGAAAAGCAAAAACCTCCTGGCAAGCTACCGATCTATTGGCCTCTTGGCAACATTCTTAAAACTGTTTAAAAAAAATTGTTCAGAGCAGATTAAACGAATACTTACAAACCCAAGAAGTTATTCCACGAGCGCAATTTGGTTTTCGTTATTCCACACTTCACCAACTCCAACGCATAACTGTATTTGTGGAAACCGAGTTTAAAGCAAAACATCATACGGTTGCAGTTTTCCTAAATCTACCGCAGACGTTTGATAAGATGTGGATGCAAGGACTACTACACAAACTAAATGTAATCAATCAATGTTGCTGAATATCCTTTAAAAGCCGACTTACCCTTAGGCTAACTAGGAAATATCAGAGACAAGAAGTGTACAAGATCTATGTTCACCACATTCCAGCAATAAGTCCATACAAAGTAGTGTACGCAGATGAGACGGTTATCCTTGACATAGGTTATGACCTAGAAGAAGTCATAGAAGCGGTTCAAGAAGCAACAAACACCATTGCAAATTGGCTTCAAAAATGGAACCTAAACTACGCCAAAATAATCATAAATGGAACTAACCCAGTTAAATATTTAAGGAGTTCATCTAGACACACGAGTGGAAATATCGCATTAGATCTAATCACCTGTCATCAACGTCTAATGAAACTATATCAATTAGTAAAAAAGAAAATCTGCTTACGCATGCTGTATCTGGGGCAACACCTCCAAAAGTAACGTCAAAGGTTTGCAAGTATTTCAAAATGAACTATTGAGAATGGCCGTTAGTGCACCATGGCTCATGAGAACTGTATAACATTTTGTTGCTTGTAAATGCGCCAATTCGTGTATGTTTAGTTGCCTAAACTCGTGGTCACGTGGGCCACTAGGTACTTTATATCGTCACGGACTTTTAACGTTCACATTCACCTTACTGAGGACTATTGAGTTTTCTTTATTGGTTTATTAACAATTTCGACAATATCACATAAACAGGTATTAATGTAAATTCATTCTTCCGACTTCAGTTTACAGCAAAAAATATTTATTAACAAGTAGAGTTTGTGTCAATCACCATAAGATGTTACAAAAATAAATACTTATCACAAAACTTAATCGAATCAATCGACGAAATAACATACAATAATGGTAACGTAAGTATAAATTGCACAGTATACCGCATACTTAAACAAACTTAACGTAAAGCTAAATGCTTTGCAAGTATAAAAGTGTTGGTATATCCCTAATGGTAAACTCTTAGAAATTTAATTACAAACTTATTAAGTACTACCGTACAACTACGAGTATTTAGTTGTTATACTTAGATCTTGATCATACAGAGATTCTGAAGGAAGGGGCAGGTTCGATATTAATACAGGAATTTGAAGTCGCTAACCAACGAAAAGTGGTCAGAAGGATAACAAAACGAAGGAACGCGATCTTCTCCGATATCATCACCTGACGGAAACTCAAGTATGGCATCTACTTCCAAACTCTTTTTACTGTAGAAAATGTAATCGATCGTGTGGCAGATTTCCCCTTCGTCTCTTATTTTCCACGTTGTGTACAGTGGTTCGCAAGAACTCACATCGGGTGGCTGACAATCCGCGTAGGCGCTGGAAAGCCCAAGGAACGAATTTGTTACCGTGGTGTAAACTGGTTCACTGGGTTCCGCATTGAAATCTCCACAAAGAATGACCGGCCTGTTACCGCTGTGGGTGGCCACGAAATCGACGAGATCCTTTCCTTGTTCGTTTCTAAACGTTGACAGAAACACACCTGTCCTTGCCTTTAAGTGTGTTGTGGTGATGCATATTTCTTGGTCGGTACCACGAATTTTCAATATCACTAAGAGAACCACCTAGAAGGAAGAAAAAGTAGAGGATAACCAGCCCCAGTGTGTAAAATTATTGCTCTATAATCATAAAGCAATAATTTTATACCCCAACTTTCATTGTTAAATTTGTTGTCTATATCTATAAACTGTCTTCTTTGTATAAACCTTCTTGTGTGAAAATTTCGTATCAATACACGAGCTGCTTGTCTACATGTAGCTTTATCCTTCTTATCAACAAAAACATTTGTTTACAGTTCACACAATATTGTACTAGATTAATGACAATTGTGCATTACGCTGGATTCCGTGTAATTGATGCGTAAGCAAAGGAAAGCGTGCACGATAACAACGATTCATTGACCGCTGATGGTAACCATCTATATTTAACATTATTATTTTAATATTATATACGGTTAGGTGGCTATGTACACAAATACGCATTTTATTTTTATTCAATGTTAGTTGAAGAGCACCAATCTGGTGACCGACAAATCATCATTCATTTTGTCGAA
This sequence comes from Diorygopyx duplodentatus, assembly GCA_033557515.1. Taxonomy (NCBI): domain Eukaryota; kingdom Metazoa; phylum Arthropoda; class Insecta; order Coleoptera; family Scarabaeidae; genus Diorygopyx; species Diorygopyx duplodentatus. Next base: position 7,427 of record JAWQRJ010002537.1, on the reverse strand, counting down.
TTAATATTTATCATGTGCTTTCTAATCAGTAAAAAATATTTACGAATAATGAGAAAATCTATCAGACACTTAATCTTTAGACTTTGTCGTGTTTTGCATTTGTTCCCATTTGATTAAGAAAGAAACATATATTTTGTATATTTCGCAAGTGTATAACACCGTTGTGACTTTGAAATGTGATTATCTAAGATCACAAGACCTCACAGAAGAATAATAAAGCAATAAAAATGCAAGGAATCTTACCTGATTACTCTGCATCTTCCATATTTCTAACACCTTATATTCGAATTGTAACAAATCAAATTTGTTGTTCCGATAGAATATAGCGCACCCGTCAGGTCCATTATTTCCATCGATATATACACAGGGCGAATCGGGTTTGGGAAAGAATATTCCAGAATATCCTTGCGTTCCCAATACGTATTTCAGATAGTTGAAATGGTCAACTTCTTGTAAGCATATCACATCTGGACAATACTGAACGATTTCTTCCACCATCCTATACTTTCTGCTTTCCCAGTCTAAAGCCTGGTCTGGACAACGCGCAAAGTTGTCATTCATACGTCCTAAAGCTGAAAATAAAATGACAATTATGGATTAGTTAAATTATACCCAAACTTTTTTTTAATTGGTCCTTTCTTCCTATTCAAACGTATGTATGTTTTCTTTTTTAGTTGTTGTTGTTTGTTTTCGATTGAAAGTAATAGTAATGGTACTTATAAGTAAAAATAAGAAAACCATTAGACCTAGCAACAAGCTATACTAAAACTTTGTACTCCATTTTTTTTATAAATTATTATTAACGATTTAAAAAATCCTTAATGCCTTCCCCTTAACGCATTATTAGTCCCTTTTCTTCTCAACAATAGAACAAATGTTTCAATTTCCACATTCCTTGAAGCTGTATTTATTGAAAATTCGTAATTTTCAAGCTTTTAAACTACTTATAGATGGAATTTTTTTTCTCTTCAAAACAAGAATCTTTTCTAATTCTTCATACTTCGAAACCTCGACTAGCTATTTTTCTACAGTCGACTCTGGAACCTGAGTCATTTCCACCGCAAGCTATTGGGATTATTAAAAATATATTATTTGTACAGGAACTTTTCAAATTGTGTAGTTTTAAAATAAAGTATTGAAATAATGAAATTTTTCAATGCATTCCATGGCGAAGGCCAAACTCTTAGCCATTTACCAATGCCTAAATTTATTGAGTTTTATGACATCATAAATGCACTACTATATCTTAGCAATCATTAATAGCTTACCTTGAGCCAAAACATTCCACTGAAATATCCTTAACGTAGATGGACTGGATATGTATTCACTGCAACCTGCAAGAATCAATTTTTACATGTTGTAAATTTTTTCATACTTGGATGTTACCTTTTGAATATGTGTTAAGTTTTCGGTACTTTATACCGTAATCGCTAAAGTAAGGTTCTCGTGCTTTCCTAAACGACCTTTTGAACAGCGGGTAATGTTGCTTGTGCTTCTGGCAAAACTGAATCAGCTCATTTCGGCTGATGCCCTCAGGCAATCGGACTTCTTCGTCTTGGCAGTCGGAGTTTAAGATTTTTGGCGCAGAATTGAAGCTTCCCATTCTGTAATAGAAGACGATATTTTAGACAAAAGAAGAGATGTGCAGAAGGAAACGTGGTGCATCCTACGAAAGCATTTTGACTAATGTCAACAGTATGATTAATCAGTCTACGATTTAATGCGAATACTGTCGTGACGATTACACGAAAAATTGCGGTTTCTGAGAAACGATAAAAGTAAAGTAATGGAAGTTGAGTTGTAATTATTTTGTATGTATTTGTTTTTAAATAATTGCTTTGTTTTTTTAAGTCTCTGAAAATTAAACTTCAGTTTGTTGATGCGTTAAACGTGTTCAAACACCTTGTTTGAACACGTTCTATATTTTGAATTATTTTAATTAATTATGTCTCTAATCATCGGTTAAAAATCATTATCAACGGTTAAAGGCGACAACTTACCTCTGCAACATGACTTTTTTAAGAAGTAAGTTCTTCTTTTGGCCATCCCTAACGTTAGGAACACTCATCCTGTCTAACACTAAACTAAATTTTTTACTACTGCCATCCTTCATCTTATATGTCTATATATAATACTGCCAGGAAAATGTAAATTAGTAATGCTTTAACCTCCGTATCTTCTAATGCATTATGTATAAGAATGTATTTTGTTGTAGTACAAAGGTATAGGAGGTAAAGTAGTTTACTTGCATATGTATTATTATTGTTGCAGTCATTGCGTCGATTTTTCAAATGGCACTATGCACTTTGTATGAACATTACTGTTGATATAAAAATATTTCTTCAAAGTGGTGATAATACGCCAACACAAACATTGTTCTAACGTTGGCGTACGTTATCATACGAAGCTATCATCAACTATGATGAGACAGGCAGGATAACAGAGCGTTGTAGGCACCTTGAAAAATAATTGAATCGACAAAGTAAAAAGATGAAGAATATTTAGTTAGTGTGCAAGAAGTATTAATACAGACCAGTATTTTTACATATCTAATAGTATACAATTTTTATTTTGAGTATGTAGTTTTTAGCACGGAATGTAAGGAACTGTCCCAAGTATGGGCACTTGAGTATACTAACAAGTACACTTTCCGAAATAGCAAATATTTTTTTAATTAAATGATCAGAGAAAAATTGTTGGAAACATGTACTTAAAATAAAAAAAAACGTAATTGAACATTACGACTAACAAGAATTAGTGGGATAGACGCGCGATATTGAAGTTTATTCCATCCACTATATATTCTAAGACCGAAGTCAATGTAGGATATTTTGACGCCACTGCTTCGCTGTGATCCTCAGATGCAGTGTGTATCCAATAGTGCAATGGATACACAGTGCCTCTGAGGATTTACTTCGACTAAGTGCTTCTAATTCTCCATAACATTCGGATATAAAAGTATCAGAAATCTGGAACCAGTCCTCCCGCAAGGTTTTCGAAAATGCTATTACCATCCTTAAGGCATACGTTGTGAATCAAATGAGCATCATTATTATTATGTGGCCCTATCCACCTGAAACCCTAATTCTTTCCATTTTTTTTTAATTAATGGATTTTTGTAAAACCAATGTAAAACCAAAGTCCAAGTAACTGTTACGATATTTACGCTTCATAGCTCTTTTGCCCCTATTTAATATGGTCACGTACTTATGGTTAGCAGTTGATTATTGATATGCCCAAAAAAGGCTTTTAGTGTCCAAAGGATATGTACAATAAGTTTACAAATTCTCTCCAATCTGTCTCTCGAAATAAATGCTTAAACACAATTCACGACACAGATATCGTGAATTGCATATTCAGAGTGAACACTTTAAGATAGATCTTCTAAAGATTTGAAGATACCTCCTTCACTTGTTGAAATTTTATGTCATTTAATCTTGACGAAAAGTATAAAAAGTTGATGTATTAAAAAGTGACTCTTACCTTGCCATTGCTAACAACATCTTAAATGGTACAACTAACTTATGGTACATAAACTTAGAAGGAATGACCATATTGCTAAACGTAATATTTCTAACTTTGTTTTAGGAAAAACGAAAAACTCTTGCTTGTTTCTGAATTAACTAAGCCTTTTATTAACCACCATTTGCGTTCATAGTCCAATACCTACTAAATCATGCTTTATAACTACATAAAATTTTAACATTGATTGTTTGCGAAATCACATGGGCAGTAAAATGACGTGTGTACGAACAATATGCTTGATGAATACGATGACGTGGTGGGTTTTTATTTCTGCTCTTGTTACTAATGTGCTCATAACAATGTTTGAACGATGTTTGCTCTTAAAAAGCGTGTTGCCATATAAATGAGTAAACCCTCCGATAAAATAATACATAGATGCCGAATGTCGGCGATTTGTTTGTGCCCATTAGAAGTAAATAATAAAAAAACTTAGGCATATCGATTAATTAATTAGGTTTACTTGATTGAACCTTGCTTCTATACGATGATTTTTTTTCGGTTCCCAAAGGGACCAACTAGAAACCATATATGGCAAAGTATTCCTGGCAAAGATAACAAAATAATATATTTGCTGTAATCATTATTTGAAATCAGGTATTATTATTCAACCAAACAGCAAAAAAATAGATACAGTCCTATAGTTATTGTTAAGGATAGATATACTTTCGTACCGATTTAAGGTTTAAGGACATTATTAATTCATCTCTTATCTTGTCGAGAAACTGTAAACTTTCATAATCTTTATGCGCAACGTATGTGCAAGTTTTTAGTAAAAACAGAATTCCTAGAAAGAAATTTTACCCTTTAGGCAATTGAGTTCCATAAATAAACTGTCATATTTCTGTGCAAAATTTAGCTATTTATTATTGTGACGTTCTAAGAGATCTGGTCAAAACATTTTCCTGTTTTACCCTTGCGAAGATATAACTCTGCAAGCAGTCGCATCTCTACTTTGCGTTCTGGTACTTTGTGATATTTTGTGCAATTATGGGATACACATCAAGAGTGTATGAAGATAACATCGACAGTGATACAACTGAAGATGAAACTGATAGTGATCCAGAAGTTATTGAAGAGTTGAACACAAGCGATTGAGATGATACTGATGTGGAAGAAGATCAAAGGGATACGTCGTTAGATGATGTTGCATGTAAGGCAATAAACAAATAATATTAACTGATAATACAACAAATGTTAATATTTCATTCAATAATTGCAGAAACAATTAATACTTAACTGGTATAAGGGAAAAGCACGATCGGGTAATTCAAAATTCCAAATTAAGGAATATCATTCTATCAAATAATAAAATTAATTCAATGAGAAGATAATAATTGCCAATTAATATAAAACTCAATTGTGTTTTATATTAATTGGCAATTATTACATACATTATATACATAAATCATTGATCATATAAACATAACATTTGGATTATCTTTTGAACAATTATAGAACAGAACGAAGAATAGATATGAACACGATCCACATAACATCATAAAAAACACACAAGTGAAACATACCAAGAGTTAAAGAAGGTTAAGAGATAGAGATTAAATGCAGAATCTTATAGTTGCAGAAATTGATAAAACTCATTAAAGGGCAAGAAAATACTATTCAACCCTACGCAATATAATGGAAGGCATTAAAAAAAGGAAATAAGGAAAACCAACACATTAAGAAATTAAAAAAATGTTTATTTTTTAATTTCTTATACATATATTAATCATTAATAAAAAAAAATTAATGAGAAATATAATAAATTGCTAACTTATTAAAATAAAATCTTTTAGGAGACAGATTAATCAAAACAAGACATAATACAATAAACAAAAGTACTAAATAATAATGATGGACATGCAAAAAAATAGTTTAGCCACCACAGTGATATGATGACAAGTAAATATTAAATTAAAGTTGAGACATGTTACATGATTGTTTAATATAGTAATACCATAATAATATACTTATTATTAGTAATAAAGATTGATATTGTAGATGCCCCTGAGGATGGAGACAGTAATTCTCCGAAACATAGGGCTGCAAATATAATTAATAAAAAAGATCAGAAGAGTATAGTATTTCATCTAATATTTTAATTATACGTTGTTGTAGGCTTTCGCGGCCGGTGTTCAATCTTCTTGGCTTTCCGGTGATCGCCGCGTCGGTGAAGAAACTCTCCGTTGACGTTTCGCCGTTCGTTGCAGACGGCATCTTCAGAACTAACTGATCATCAGTTAGTTCACCGGAAAGCCAAGAAGATTTTAATTATGTCAGCAGATTGATTAGGTATCCAAATATTTATCATTTATTTATTTTTGGTGTCATTGATATTTTGATTCATTTATTATAACTTTTCAAGTCGATTTTCAGCATTTTTGTGTTGTTAATAAAATTAGGGAATAAATATAAGTATAATTTAGTGTTACAGGTAAAAGTCCCTCTGACGATATAATAATTAAGTTTATAATCACCCCACGAAATTTTTAGTGCCTTATTGATATTTGCACTCATTTATTATAACTTTTAAAGTCGATTTTCAGTTGTATCGACAGTTATATTTATCGCCTTAAACAAAGAGCAGCACAGACATTTCGTCCCCTTCAATTTATTGGTATCTATCAAAACAAAGATTATGAAATGAACATATAATTTAGAGGTGCAGCTAAAGGGCCGCCTAGCGATACAATAATTAAGTTTATAATTAATCACGTCACGAAAAATGGTTCATCCAAATTAACAATTTATCACAAACCTAAACGATGTCAAAAAAGAAATACTTAACATAAGAGGTGACGAAAGTAAAAATTTGCTATTTTTGATTTGCTGATCATAGCTAGAGTAATTCACAAAAAGTTATAGTTGGTGATGGTGAATCGAAATTAAAATTTATCAGAAATTGAAATTGTACTATAAGTACCACAGATATTTCCAACTTATGAACAGTAAACTATAAGCTTACTTCAAATTAGTATTTAATTTGATTATTATTTTCTCTTTCCAGTAAATTACAGCATATTGCAAATAGAGATTTGATATGAATTATATATGTTTTGCATTAAAAGAAATACAATTTTATGTTATAAAAACTCCTCAATTCGTTTAAATAACGTCCATCCTAACAAAAGAAATCTTCGTGCCTCCTGAATTAATTTTAAAAGTCTTAATTTAACCTTAAGTTTAATGAAATAATGTGACAACAGAATTAATATGTTTATGTTAATTCTGTTACTAACTTAAAATGCACCAGTATAATCAGCACAATGACAGTTCAAACCGATATCGAAATTTCTAATCCTATGATTAAAATCCAGCATGATACAATCAGTTTGTTTACAACGTTTTTTGGAATGAACGAGATCATTTAGATTCGGTGACCTTCACCTCACCGAGAGTGAAGTCATGCCAAGATTAATTTTATTCAAAGACACCCGATCAGACTTGGCAAGGCCAAGGCAACAACACAATTTCCGGTACACATTACACTCGGTCTCACCTGGGTAATGCTAGCATACGAGCATAGTTCCTGACCGCTAAACTGAGGGACCTACTTCCTCTTCCAGCCATATTTGTATACGCGGGACGGTGGATCCGGCTGTTGTTTGTTTACTCTGGAGTTTCCTTTTGTATCTTCAGTTCGATGACTGAATATTACCAGTACTATCTGAAGGCGTATATATGCGGGAAAGGTATATTTAAATGTTCGAATTCGTCTTCTACCATGACCTAAATAAAGAAACGTTAAAATACGGCCGGATTACAATAAGAGCGCTTTGAATTTATCGCTGTAAACCAGATCAGCAATTACTCCTTTTTTGTATGTTAAAATTGGCCGGGATGTGAACAGGCACGCTATATATTCAAGGTAATTTAGATTGTTAATTGTGTTCTTGAAAGTATGG